>JABRWK010000017.1:632721-688484 GCA_013372445.1 Hypothenemus hampei | reverse complement strand
AATCCGAGAACCAGAAGATGAAAGCAGTAGCAATTGGGATTCTTCAACAACTTCAACGTCTAGATTGGGCAGAATTTCAAAGTATTGTAAGGACTTCAACATTACTATGGATAAAAAAGAATTTTTGAAATGTTGGTGGAATTCCACATATAACATGATAAAATCATTCAACCACTGGATGTGGGATATTCTAGAGTACTGGAAGAAATACGAACGAACTGATACGGATTTGTATGAACTTGCAAAAGTTGCTTTAGCCGTTCCTGCAACTCAAGTCTCGGTTGAAAGATCCTTTAGTGCGTTGTCAACAATATTGACCAAATTGCGTTCAAAATTGTCAAAAAAAACTCTATCAAATATTCTGTTAACGAAACTTAATTTTGAACTTTTAAACACGAATTGTCGCGATTTATTTTTAGATAGTGTTATTACGGAAAATTCAAATTAAATAAAATGTTTCTTTATATTGTTTATAATATAGTCTTAGAATAAAATAAACTCCTAAAAAATATATTTTCATGAACTTCTGAAACTTTTTAAATTCGTCCATTCTCAATTTAATTTATAAAAAAATCAATTTCATGTTTACGTCATGTGAGTTACTCATGAGCATACTCATCTGCTCACGAGTTAATTTTGAAATACTCGCTCATGAGCGTGAGTAAAAGTTGAATGAATTTATTGTCAAGGTTGCGAGCATGAGCATATTTTCAAAGTGCACAATTTTTACTCATACTCGTGAGCAGCTCATGAGTGAGTAATTCCGTACCCTGCATAAATCACATAAATTGTACATATTTTTCGATACAATACGTCGGAATTGACGTGAATAATATGCTGATAACTGTTATTAGTATTTGATTTGTCCATTTATCCACGCTAATTAATTAATAATCTAAAGCATTTTAAACCTTCACATCATTGCTGTATTTATACCGCGATTCATTTGAAATTTGTGATATGTAAAATGTTGCAATATATTTGTCCAAAATATATTCAAAATGTGTCACTCACTAATATCGGCGTATATTGGCAAATCATAATTAAAAAAAAGTAAAAATTATTGCATATACGAACAGTGCCCTATCGATTAAAAATATTTCAAAGACGGCGTCACTAGTGGTTGTACTGGAAGTAGATACTAACTTGCTTATTTTAAATAGAACACTCAGTGTATAAGTTCAATTTTCAATTCTCTAGAACATTTTGAATGTTTTATATGTATAATATCCTATACCTAAATTTACTGGTTATCGAGATTGTTCAAAAAAGACAGTGGCCGCCGCTTTTTATGTAAAATATAAATTGCTCTATAGAATTGAAAATTGAACTAATATATTAGGTATTCCATTTGAAATAAGCAAGTTGACATCTACTTCCTATAGTGACTAGTGACTCCATTTTCATAAGAAACATGTCAAGATTAGTATTTCCAACAATTTTGAAAATGTTTGTAATTATACTAGTTTTCAATGTACCCATAAACGCCCAGAATTGAGACACCATGTGAAAGAGACATGAAGAAATACTTACAATTAGAACCCTTATCTCATAAATCAATTTAGTGGAAGATCACATTTTCGGAAAATACTATTGCAACTACTGTAACTACGTTAACCGTAATAAATTTAGCTGTGAAGAGGTAAATTCGCGGTTTAGTCAGTCCATAAACAAGTACCCTACGCCGAGATCGGCTCGGGTGGTGCACCCTCTTCAAGCCTAACCTGTTTGATTTTGCTAAACGGTCTCTGCGGCCCGTATTTACATTTCCAAGGAAATAAATCGTACAAAGGGTAACGTTTGCTGTGAGTTGATTGACTGTTTATTTAGGTATTGAAATGGCTTTTTACGCTGAATACCGTATTAATATTCAATTTTATTAAATAGACATGTTTGTTAACTTTTTGTAAAACTCATTTTCGAATGCATTTGTAACAAGAAACGGCTAATTAAGACGGTACAATTGTTGTTGAAACGCTAAAGAAGCTAATTTTCAAAAAAATACCAGCAGCTGTCTGGAAATTTTTAGTGATGAAACAAAAAGTTCAGGATTATTTTGTCGTCATATACAAAAGACTGTTTTTCTATTAAAAATTGAGGACAATAGAACTTTTCCGATAACGATACTTAATTTTAAGACCAATTCAAAAACTTAATGGAACTTTTCGTTTCATCATCATTATCCTGAAACTCAATTAAAGTTTAAATTTCTGCACCTCGCCCAAAAGATTAATATGGAAGTTTTGAATATCTATTGCGAGTAACCCTTTTTTTGCAATAATAAAGCAATATTTTTCTTAGCCCGAGAAATTTCATAAAAAAAACATTGACTTGTGATTATGAAATTCCGTATATAAAGTTTATATAAATAATATTCGACCAAGGGAAGTCACCATGTATTATTCATATGTGATAATACATGAATGTCCCTGGGAAAAGATCAAGAAAATGTCCAGTGGGTTTACTTTTAGTCTTCGGCCGTTTGAAAGAGAAATATTCGGCATGTTCTAATACCCAGAAAAATTACGTCTTAATGAAATAAAACTTTCATATACACTGCGTACATATAGTAAGGAGCACATTTAATTTCTCAAAGTGGAAAATTTTATTGAAAAATGAGAGGACATGTCGATTTTAGCTTAGAATTACGCATCTTTTAATGTAATAATTGATATTATGCGTAACTTCACTCTTGTTACAGATGACATTTACATTTTTTATAAATAGCAATTCTTATTGTTGATAATTCTACATACAGAACATAAGAACTTTTAAAGAACTTGTTAAAAACTTATTTTTATTTATGGCAACAATAGGTATAAAGATAAATTTATTATTTAATATGTTAACATTTTTTTCATGGAAGTGCCATTATCATTTGTTTAATACACATTGAGTGAGAATTTTGATGTATTGGTCAGTTTTAATTTGACATTATTTTAAAGAAAAGTACCTTTATAATATAATTTTATCGTTAACACAAAAAATAAAAATTCTTATGATAATCGAATATGATCGATCATACAGCAAAAGACGTGTGTGTTTGTATTATTTAATAACAAATCTCCAGATAGATCATTCGGATAGATCAGTCAGGAAAATTTTAAAAAAGTTTCAAGAATATAGTTCTGCTGAAGATACACCGAATAGGAGTTTCTATGATACAAGAGAAGAAGAAATAAATTGCTTTTCTAATGGTTAACAATTGATTCAGTTTACGAACGATTCGTTTATAATCGATTCGGTTTATGATCGATTTGTTCGTTAATGGTATCAATGGTGTCATCCTCCCTCATTCTGCAGCTCAGACTACCATGGAACGATTAACACTTCAAACTGCCACCTCAAATTCAGTAGAAGTACCTTTATATGCAACGTGTATACTGAGAGATATACGTGGCAGTCAAAGTGATGAATAGCTACCAAGATTTCCAAATTTCTACCTGCTAAACTAGTTTTTATGGGGTCATCTTAGAAATATCCTATATAAAACTAAATCTGACTATATTGAATATTTTAAAATTAGGGTTTGGAGATATTTTCTCAAGAAACTTTAAATGTGAACCAGCAAATATTTATTTATCGTTTGGAATCCTATCAAGCAGAAGAAGGCTTTCAGGTCGAACATTTAATTCAATAAATTATTACTAAAGTCTGTTCACGTTAAGAAAACAGAGGTGGGTGGAGCTAAGTGAGGCTAATTTACACGATAAAAAAATCATAACGTTCAATGTGAATCTGATTACAACTTCAACACATGGAGAAAATATTTTATAGGGTAAATCAGGCTCGTGTCTAAGCTGATCAGAGAGCCGTACTTTTAATCCCTATGCTTCTCCACACTGTTTTCTTAACGTGAACGGACTTTATATATTATTATACCAAATAATAAATTTGCTTGTACACCTATCATTGCCATACGTACAAATAAGTTATTGACAATTTCTCAAAATGTTGTTATCTAACGCATAAACAATTTTTAAACTATCCATGCATAAGGCTTTGCTGTTTCAAATAGAATTGTCAAAAATGGGGATGGCTACTTAAAACAAATTTTGACATCCTCTTATCTGGAATAATGATGTCACAAATAATATTGTTGCATCTAAAGATGCGCAATTTGAAGTAATAATCGATGAAAATTTTTTCAAAAAATCCATCCACTTCATTTTCTTAATTTTATTAATTTAGATGACCCAAATTTACAATCATCCTGAATATTTTCAAAATAAATTACGAAACTGTACTGTTGTCCTGTCGGATGCAGTAATGGAATTTTCAGCGCAATTGTACGTTTAATAAAAACATCAATTTGAATAAGCGAAAAAGTGACATAAATGGTGTGTCGTTTCAACAGATGGGAAGGGTGGGAGTGGTAAAAATCAACTTTAATTGAGATCAGCATTTAAAAACGTCTATTTCATTTGAACGGGAAAAATGCCATCGAGTTTATGGAAAGGCAAAATGGCAATTATCTTTCACAAACAATGGAAATGTTCATTATATACACGTTCAATGGCTTCAAGTCATGGTTGATTTGGTATTTGTCCATCGTAATGGAGCCGGTTAGAGATATTGGGGCTGTTGCGATTTTATTGTCAGCGATAAAATCGGAGATTGAGCCGCAATTATTGTTGTCAACTTTATGTCCATAATAGTTTATTGAACCTTTTTAAATATTAAACAAAGAAAAAAGAAATAAAAGGTTTTTATTTAAAATGAATTGAAATCGTATATTCGAGTGGTTCTATCTAGGATAAATTAGCTGTTAAGTTTCATCTAAACTTAATGGCCTTTTTCGCTCTGAAATCGAGGCTTTGTTTCGAAGTTAAATTAATGGTGTTTTATCGGATAGACGAAAATTTCTTTCTAGGAAATTTGACAATAAATTAGACAGTTTAAAAGAAACTTTTTTCATCTTTTCTTTTTGTTTTGTTAGAAATAAAATACTCAGGACCGCTGTCCAAGTCTTTTTATTGATGGGGTAAAAAGAATGTAAAGAACAAAGAGTTCCAAAACGATTTTGAAACTCTAACAAATCCCAATGAGAAACATCAGTAGTAGCTAAATAAATTTGAGCTCGTGCCTATTCATTCATAAAATAAAGGATACATTTTTTCGGTATAAGTACGATCAATGCGATAAACACGCATTTGAACCATTCGACGTGCTTTCTACCGAGAAAGCCAACTTAGATATAATGCGAATGTAGAGTGTTTTTCTGCTGAAATAGAAATTTAAATTAATAATTAAACCATCCAGCTTGTGGAGAACCTTTCAGCGAGCATTTCGGTTCCGAAAAATAAACAAACATTATATTTAATCATCAAATAGTCTACCCTTTTAAAATTCTTTCGTTTCCAAAACGTTGAGATTTAAAAAAAGTCTGCATTTCGACTTGGAATGGAAAAATAAATTAATTTTTCCTTGGCAAATAAATAAAATGTTTCGTCTTTTCCGAATTAATCTTTTTTGAACTCTAAAAACCTAAAGTGGCAAGGATTCCAAAGTGAATTTGTTAAAGTTGGTTTCTTTTTAGAAACGCATGTTCTATATTATTGTTTTTTATTAATCCCTTAGACTTCAGTTAGGTACTTTAAATGGTATATTATTACAATTCGTTTGTCCTTTCCTTCCTTCCTTCGTTCCTTCCTTCTTTCCTTCTTTCCTTCTTTCCTTCCTTCTTTCCTTCTTTCCTTCTTTCCTTCTTTCCTTCCTTCCTTCCTTGCTTTTTTCCTTTCACTAGTTCCTCCTCAGGTATAACAAGATTCATTTCACAAACAAATAAAAATAATTAAACATTTTTTTATGTCAACTGAATCTTACACTTATTTACAATAATAGGAGGCAATCAACATTCATGGAAAAACGAATCTAATTCTGTTGGATAATTTTTTAAATTGCAGAACATGTGTTAATCGGATACTCTGGAACTAATTGTTCTTCTATATGCTACAGCAGTAGGTTCAAGTTTCGTGTTATACGTGTTTCGACAATAACAAACTACCTATATACCTCAAGTGAGGCCATGGAGGGTGAAGAATAATAATATCGAAGTCTTGTCGTGGCCACCACAAATTTCCGATTTCAATTTCATCGCACAATACATGTGGGATATGCTTTAAATCCCAAGAGTTATTCATATGGGAATGGCAAAAGAGAATAGACACTGTTTTTTAGCTATTCAACTGGCTTGTAGGAATGCACTATCTCTGCATGACATCGATAATTTCATTTCTAGCATCCATGCAGACATTGCAGGACTATTATAAACAATCGTAGAGAGCATACAAATTTTTGAAACTTTGTTGTACTTTTATAACAATAAAATTTATGATATTAATTGTTTAAAGTTATTAATTTTAATAAATATTTATCTAGGTATATGATTTTTCTTTTCTTTTTTTGTAGAAATTCAATTAATTGTAAGTATTATACCTAATTTTAATCAAAACGTTTTCTTTAAACATTTGTTAAACAAGAAAAACCTGTAAGAAAATTTTATTAAAAAATATATTTTTTGTGACTGGGCGTTAATGAACCAGTTGGTATGATCACGTAGTTTAGGAGCATCACATATTTGTGCAATGTTGCCACATTGGCAAAAAGTGCCAAAATATTTTCTATATTTTAATGTAAGATTTAAGCCGATTTGCAAATTAAAATTTGGACAGAAAAGGTAATTTTGGGAAATCGATTTCAATACCCGATCAACTCTTTTTAAAATCTTATTTTAACTTTGAATTCACAAAAAGATTTCCAATCGATTTGGTCACACATCATAAACGATATTTGTTACATTAAATGTTCGAAATACATACCGTTATTTCCAATACAAATATAAATCTTGTCAACAGTGACGCAGTTCAGCTTCTATCATAAGTTTGCCACGAAAAACTACCGGTGTCTTTTAAATGTTGTACAACAGATAGAAATATACACTGTATACACAACGATTTTGAAAACGGTCCTCAGAAAAGATACGAGCTTTGCGAGCGATGTTCACTAATAATAACGCATAAAAGTATAACACATCACAATATCGGTTAACTCGTTGTTTGAAAATCCTGCCATTTTAATCATTTTCAGTGAAAAATAACGAATATCGAGCGTCAACTTTCAAGAACGGTTTCGTACTAACCGAAACCTTCAGGAATAGTCGCCTGTTGACAAGTAACATAACCCTACAATTAAATATAAATAAACAACAATTTGTCAACAAATATAAACATAAAGCAAATAATTAATAATGAATTCGTAATAACACTAATCGATCGGTCTGTACATTACTATGCTATTAATTTGAATTGAGGCTTCACACCTAGCTAGGTATATGACAACAAAATAAAATTAAAAGAATATTTCACGGTTAATATACCTAATATATTGACCGTGAAATATTAATATTAATATTAATCAATAATCTATTAATGGATTCCAGATTTGTGACGTGTCATAATTTTACAGACAATTTTCAAAAGGTTGTCACGGTCTTATTAAAGCGAGTTTTGTAAAACGAAAAATTTTCGCGTACTCAGGAAATTGCCGAGTTTAACTGGTTTAAATATTCGCAAGCATCTCGAAGATATCCTGTATAGGATGATTCCGGCGGAATTGGAAACGTTTTAGGAATAGATATAAGGTCAAAATTAAATTATAGTCCGACTGTCAACTATTTTTGAAATAAGTAAACTTTTTTTTAATAGGGAAATATTTATTTTACCAATGGTCAGAAGAAAAATTGGTAGGAAAATATCAAAAAGATTAAATGGTTTAAGATTTTCAAAAATACTATATTCAATTGCAATACAGTAGTTTACTATTTTGTTAATATTACTTATAGTACGTCTTATAATGTCGGTACTATTTCTTATTTTTCTTGTCAAATAAGATTTCTATTTTATCTAGGCTTATGATTTGCACTAGTTACTTCATCTATTTCTAGGAAAAATAATCTAGTGGCGTTAAGTCGGAGAACCTTGCCGGTCAATTTATTTGAGACATTTCATCTACCGATCCAGTGCCCAAAATGATGATGGCTTAAAAAAATGCGTGCCCATTAAACAAAGTAGAGGCGATCTCCATTATGTAGGAAGTATAATATCTTTGTCGAATACTTTGAAGAACATAGTTTAAAATACCTGTAAAATGATCTTCCAGGGAATCTAAATATCTTTCCCCAGTAAAGCGCGCATCCAAGACAAATGAACCTTTTAGCTTATCATTAATTTTACATACATTTATGCTAAATCGATGTTGAAAGTTTCGTTCAAACGTAAGTTTTTTGTCAGACCATCAGTGCTCATTGTAAAATTTATTTATACCATCACATTTCTGATATCGACAATCTATTTTCATTTAATTATTTTATTTTTATTTATTCCGCATTTACATTTGTTTCTGACACAATGTAAATTGTTAAAAGAACGGTATTATTTAATCGGTACTATCAGCTACTCTAGCGTACTACTCCGGTACCTTTACTGCGATTACCACTCATGTTCAAATTGACGTTCATGCATTAAAAATTGGATAATAATTGTTTTCAAACTAAAAGAAATAATAAATAAAGGCAATTTTTCAAGACCTCTTTTGTCCATAAATATGTATTTAAATGAATGTATTTCAATTTTCTTTGTGTTTTCACCTTTTATTTTTATTTATTTTTTTGTTAAATATGATTTAATTTAGTTTAATAAATGTTTTTCAAAGTTTATTCCAGTATTACTAAATAGTAATACATAGAGCAAATCATACCAACCAATGTTGGTATTCTAGTAGTTAATTCATTCATGAAGGGTTAAAAACAAGTTAATATTCTAAGACAACTTAGTATGTTCTGATACAGTGTAAATAGAATAGTTACGACTTTCACTAAAAGGGAACACTTAGAGAACTTGTCGAAATCTGGAAGAGACAGAAAAACCTCACGTTGGACAGGCGAAAGCATCAAAAGGATTTTGCGAAAGGACCCTTGGAAATCTGGAGCTCGACTTAAAGCCAAAATTCCTGAAATCATTGTTCATCTAAGAAAGGTTGGTTGATGTAAAGCTGACCAAAGAATCCCTTCTTTCAGATGCAGATAAAGCCATAAGTCTAGCATTTTAATTTCTTCATTTAACCTGAAATGTGGAAGATTGAAAAGAGGTCTTATTTAGCGATGAAACTCCCTACAACATTATTAATTCTGATGGAATGAAGTAAGTAAGGTGGCCGGTAAACACATATTATATATTACACCCACAATTATAGATAGAAACATACTAGATAAATCTGTTTTTTTTTTATGAATTGGAACTAGTTCTCCATACTTTCTAAATAATATCATAGACTTTTTTGTTTATAGAAATTAATGGCGAATGCAAACCTGCCCTAAGCAGGGTGGGAAATGTAATTCCGTTTTATTTTCCAATAAGATAATGATCCAAATTATTCTTTATGGCTTGTACAAGAATGGCCTCAACAAAATAAGATTCGGGTTTTAAATTAGTCCTGTCCCTACCAGATTTCAACTACATCGAGAATTTCCGAGAGGAAATAGTACAATATTTGATCAACAAAATAACTGAAGCGTAGTGCCTTCCTGCTAATGTTCTACAAGCCTTTATTATCTCATTACCGTGAAAATGCCGCGTAATTCTGAACAATAATAGCTATAAGATTATCCATTAAGTTTATTATTATAGAAACAATCAATCGATGTTTGGACATACTTTAGACTTAGTTTCCTTTTATCTGGATAATAAATTATTTAATTTTATTAATTTATTTCAAATACTTCCAT
Source organism: Hypothenemus hampei (assembly GCA_013372445.1). Taxonomy (NCBI): domain Eukaryota; kingdom Metazoa; phylum Arthropoda; class Insecta; order Coleoptera; family Curculionidae; genus Hypothenemus; species Hypothenemus hampei. Next base: position 678,700 of record JABRWK010000017.1, on the reverse strand, counting down.
TCTTGGGAAACTCTATTGCAGAGAGCTCAAACTAATACGTATTTTAATGTTTTCATACAAATATACTGAAAGTTATAAAAAAAATTGTTTTTCTTTTCACGGAAAAACGATACGCCTATTCGTAAGATACATAAGACCACCAAATTATTTTTTCATAATGGTAAATCCCACACAGATCAATAAAATTCACGTTACACTAGAGGAGCTATTAAATTGGAATTTTTCAAGAAATAAATAAGAGCGCGTACGATATTAGTCGAAAAAGGAAATGCGAATGAGGCGTAAAACGGTTCTCATCCACGGCCATTTGCGTCTACGATCCACTTTACATTCTAGAATGTGTTTTAGGGGACGAGCCTATGGAAAATGCGCCAAGATAATTTTTCCATTAAAAGTAAAAAGTGCGAAATTAATAGTGTCGGTCGGAAAGATAAAAATTTTTGCTCGTATCTACTATATTCATATATCTACATATAAATATAAATAAATATATATACCTATACATATGTATACAGTGTGTTCTCGAATAGATGAAACAATTCTTGTAAATTCTCGAGTTCAATTTTTATTATTTGGGGTTCAGCTTAGTTAAAGACTAGTTTTTAACATAACTTCAATTTCGAAAAATCAAGTATATTTTGAAAATGTTCAAAAAAATCTATTTTTCTGTGGAGTAAAGTGTCTTTTATGTATCGAATACGACGTAAAATAATTTTAAAAAATTGTTTAGAATCAACATCTAGGCCCATACACCAAATATCAAAATATTCGGTCAATTATGATTTTTCATTTTTTCCAAAAGAGTAGTTTTCTAATAACAGACCCGTATCCGAAATTTTAAAATCCTGGTTCAGCTTTGATCTCTTACATTTTCTTTATGTTCATTTCCCAAATCAAATAATTTTATTTTTAACAAATTTTTTTATTAAAATAATAAACTATTACAAGTTACTGATTTACTACTGTGTACTTATTACATGATTAAACAAAACTGAATTAAATAGTTAATATACATTAAATGTCAAGTTCTACTAAGCCTCCTAGTTTTTTTAATTTTCCTAAATAAATAAAAGTAAATAATATATCAAAGTCGACCGAGGATTATGAATTTCGGTCTATAGATCTATTCTAAATAATTTTTGTTAATAACTTTATGTCGTATGTGATAAGGTATTTTGCTTCACAGAAGAATATGTTTTTTCAAAATTTCCAATACATACTTGATTTTTCAAAACTGAAATTATGGTAAAAATTAGTCTTTAACCACGCAGTGCTGAACACCAAAAAATGTAAATTTCAATCGAAAAATTCTTACCTTTTACAAAAGTCGTTTCATCTATCAGGAAACACACTATATTATACATGCATAAATATATATACTCATATGAGTCACGATGAAACATTGGATTTATTTTTCTGACTCTTCACCATTAAATAAATAGCACATTTGGCAGTTAAACTTTGTGGTGTTGGTTCGTAAATTTTTTGATGAAAAATTTAGTAGGCTTTATAAACCGTACAAGCTTCACTACTTCGATCTTTATGAGAAATTTTAAAACCGTTGCATAATAAAAATGTAAAATACAAAAATTCACAGGAAATATCAACTGTAAAAATTCACTATTTCACAGATTATATCGCTGGTTAAGTCAGAGCCAACCGTCACAACTGAAAACAATGGAAAATTAATTTTGTGACACTCCGCACTGATGCTGCTGAATTTTATGTGCCATGTTCTCATTTGTATAGTATTGTAAAAAATACAATGACAGAGCGAATACTACAAATGACAAATTTGTCAGTCATTTGTACAATTGTGAGTAATAAAAGAAAGGAAAGCTGAGGTATCAAAAACAATTAATAATGCAAAACCTGTCTTGAAGAAGGCATTTTCCAGTAACCCTACGAAAATTGACAAAGTAAATGCGTAAAAAAAATAAAAAAATTGGAAATTAAACAATAGTAAGAAAGATGCCTATAAAATTTAACAATTTTGATACCATAACTTACGAATGTACGGTTGTTGCTTTATGAAACACTTGTTTACAAGTTAAGTGTTATTGTAAACTTTCAACTTAAATATTTTATGAAATAGTTCCAAGATGTAGTACTATATCTTTTTGGGGAAATACTGTCACAACTTTAATTAATTCGCATTTCTTAAGGTGAAGAAATTCCAATTATCATCAAATAAAAACATATTGTGAAAGAATAGTTGATATTTGTGAACAAAGAAAAAGGGAATATTGATTCTTATCGACACGGAAAATTGTTCGAACATTTTATAACGATTTTTCTCATTGAGTAAGTTCGATAAATATAGAATAAACCGGGTAATACGGAATATCCTTGTATTGATAAAATGTGCAACCCCTCTATGATTTGATAGTGATTATTAATTGCTTGAAACAAAAGAAGATTGTGACATGTAAAAATTTATGACGCTGCAATCGTTTTATGACATAAAATCTTCATATTGTTTTAACCGCTAAACCTAGAGTTTTCAACAGTGGTATAAAAAGTGTTATAAAAGTGATAAAGTGAATTATTATTATATTATTTCAGTACGTACTTATTTTTTATTATATAACCGTATGTTTATTATGAATTAATTAATAAATAACTCATTTGAAAAATTTTTAACAACTTTTTTCTCTTCGTACTGCATTTCGTGTAATGTGGATTACTTCATATAAGCCGATGCATACCTATACCATATTAGCTTCATATCGAATGAATTATTTTCAGATAAATTATGTCTGAATCCAAGAAATGGAAGCAATGGGAGGCTGGTGACATGGAAAAAGCTATTAACGTATATATTTGTGATTTTCGCAAAAAATTTTGTAAATAAATTTCTTATTCTATATTACCCCCAGTTCTCATAATACCCGAAAAACAACATAGTCGTCATTTTTGATACATAAGTTCTTCATTTTTTATTGAATTTGTATATGCAAAGATCGGTAGTCATCACTTACTAATATGACAAAAAAGGGTTCCATTATTTTTAACCGTTTTCTAGATTTTTGCAAAAAAGAAAATGGTATTCCATATTTACCGAACTTGGTCTATTAATTGTTTTCGAAAATGCTGTGAAATTCATAAATTTTTTAACATAGTATAAAATGTTTATGTTATTTCTAAATAAATTGCTTGATTAAAACAATTTTTTTTACCAAAATGGACAGCTTCTAAAAACCAAATCTTTCTAAACACATATGCATAAAAAATACAGCTTTTTGAGAGTGACGGTCTTGTTCTTAACCAACAATACGTAGTGTCGTCAGACTGAGATGACTACAAGAAATCAGAACAATTTTAATAGAAAACCTAACCAGCCGTTAGAAGGCCTATTTTGCACTGGAAAAGGATAGGAAATATCCATTTAACTCCCCTTTTTCGTCTGTCATAGACCGTAAATTGCCGGTTCGGAATTTGACAAATTTTCGGGTCGGTTTGGTATGCAAACGTATGCGAATTCGAAATTAAAATAATTTTATTTTTGTTGAACTTTTGCGAAGATTCTTTCTCAAGTAATATTTTAAAAAGGGGCCTACCTTCTAGTCCTATAAAGCCAAAACAAATAAAGCAATTGTATTTGGGGAAAAGCAAATTTTAATAAGAAGCTTATTCGTTATCTGTATTTTAGTAAGCGTCATTTTCTTTTTACAAATTTCGCTTTTCTCGACTTTTCCACAATTGCCACAGGCATTTAAATTTTTGTTCTTTTTTCGGAACAAAAATAACAGATTAAACGTTTATTTTTAGTCCTTAAATACTCTTGCTTTTAATAAAACTTTAAAAAGTTTTGCTTAACACTGGGTACGATTTACCATATTAAATACATTTACATACAAGATGGCCCGACGAAAACTTCCCTCGCAATATTTTTTATTTTAACGGAGAAAAATTAAAAAATGAACGAACCCATCGATTTATTGTTGAAGGGGCATACATTTTTTTAACCTAGAAGATCATTTTCAACCCTAAAATTTTAAATGGGATGGGGTATCGCATGATATGTCAGTTTAAGTAGAACTAAATTATATTTTCAAAAACACCTTAGTTTCTTCAACTTGGATAAGTTATTTACGACATATAACGTCAAAGAGTTGAAAATAGCAAAACTACCTGCCATAGGTTTTTTATTAAATGCTAAAAATCCCCTGAACTGTGTAGAAAAAAACTAAAATTATAATTTTTTTCTTCAAAAATAATGATAATGCCAGAATTACAGTTCGATTATTCAATGGAAAATGTCCAGACAAACATTTATATACTCGAACTAATGGCGAAATTTAATGAAACGGGGCCAGTTCAAAGTTCAAAAACAAATATTGAAAATTCTATCAGAAATCAGGCAACAAGAGGAGCGATTTTGAGTTATATGCCAATAAATTCTGCTGCAGTACAAGTGGATTCTCTGATATTTTAGGTGTTTCCCATAACACCACTCAAGAAATACTTAAAAAATATAAAATTTATCCCTACAAAATTCATCTAGTTCAGGAATTGAATAATAATGTAATTTTGTCATATTTGAGTAATCACAAATGAGTATGAATATTGATCGAAAATTCCTTTTTAATATCTTCTCTGCCAACGAACAATTTTTCTTTCTTAATGGCAAAGTCAACTAAGTATTTTCGTAACACGAATATTACACGACGTACTCACCCAACATCCAGAAAATCTAAACGCGTGGATACGGATTTTCTAGGATCAAATTATCGGTTTTTTTTTACACTCTTTTGACATGGAAATTTAAATGACGAAATGTATTTGGATTTATTGGAAAGCACTGTTAATTCAACTTTAACAGATAATCGAAGAAAATAAGTGTTTCTATAAATATCTGTATATTATGTGATGCGGCTAACACAACTTGCTCGATAATGAATTAGAACAAAAGGGCGTTGAAAGACCTACACGCTCACAGGATTTGTCATCTTTGGTTTTTTTACTATAAAGATATCTAAAGCTAAAAATTATGTAATGCAGCCCTAATCATTACACCAATCAAATCAAATTACACCGACAATGCCACAAAATGTCAAAAACCATGTGGAGCAATGCCTACACTACTTCAAATATATGAACATTTTCAATATTTAATAAACGTTGACGTTATTTCTCGTAAACAACGGATCTAAATTAAAAAGAAACTAAAAAAAGGAGGATTATCCTTTAAGATGACATGTATGTATATGTATTATTTGATACCCCATTTCATTTAAGATTTCAGATATTTGACATGAAGGGTTGGAGCTGTAGCATTAGCAAAATAAGAAAAAATGTGCTTCTTTCCAAAATAAAATCGACGGCTTCGTTTAAACTGAGAAATACTGAATGGTAAGTTTTCGATGGGTCACTCTACACATAGGTGTGGTATGTTAAATTACAGTTTTTGGTTCCAAACATATCACAAAAGTTTTACGTTAAAATGACTGATCAGGTAACCTCTCGAAGTGCCCCTTTCCGATTTTGATGAAATTTTGCACACAAATATTTTCGACGAAAATAATAGACACGTATTTTTTTAGCGGCTCTCGTCAAGGCTTAAGGGGTAAAAACTACCCCCAAAATTTCGTCAATTTTTCGTTTTTAGCCAATAACTTTTGATCCTAAATTTAATATTTTTTCCGGACCTTGACAGGTCGATCGGGAATTGAAAGACAAACATTTTACTTTTATTTCATTGTTCTAAGTCATCAGGGTCCAAAGTTATTGGCAGAAAACGAAAAATTGACGAAATTTTAAGGGTAGTTTTCACCCCTTAAACCTTGACGAGAGCTGCTAAAAAAAATATGTGTCTATTATTTTCGTCTAAAATAGTTGTGTGCAAAATTTCATCAAAATGGGGGGGGGGGGGAGGGCACCTCGAGAGGTTCTCTTGTGAGTTTTTAGAAAAACACCTTAAGATTCATCTACGATAGATATACGTGTTTTGTAATTACATGTTGGAAAATGTTTTAACACGAATAGAATAAAAGTGTCATTTTTCGACAGAACCAATTATATTTTTCTTTTTGATTTAAAAGTGACAATGTACGTCAATGCAAAAGTTTTTTAGATTCTGTCTAGTGTCACCAAAGTATGATCAAAATTATAGATAATCCTTGAAAGATAAAGGCATACTTGTATGATTCAGATTAAAGACTATCAAAACGAATTATTGATTAATAATTTTCGTGTTCCTTCAGAACACCATAGTGAAGCTAGTTTTTCCCTCTTTTTATTAATAATAGCAACCCAACAAAGTAAATGTCAGGCTTAATGAAAATTTGTTATTTAATAATCTCTTCTAATTGCTAGGAAGTCGATATTGCAAATAAGGCATAGGGAAAATGCTACGGATGGAAAATTTCCATATATGGTAAAAAATTGTGGAATAAATTATGGTAAAATGTGAAAAAAATTAATCAATTCTATATACATATTTGGGTCGAAACTCTTAAAAAAACTAACTATTTTTTATAGGGTGGTTATAATAATTGCTTTCAGGTGAACTTTCACATCAGGGCACTGTTTGAATAAAGATTCAATTGACGAGTAAGATCTAATTTTTTATGTACATCTATTATGTATTTTTTAGGCATTCCTCTAATAAATTTAAAAATTATTTTAAATCAGATGAACAACGGTACGATAATAACCCTCTAACATTCATTCACTTCAAAAGAAAGCTTCTATTTCACAGTCATGCATTTTTGCGCTTTATCTATTTAATTATATTAAAATAACATTTTTTAGAAAACTCCTGGCTTTTTAATAACATTGTCAGTCTCTCTTTCGATATTTATATAACAACTTAAAATAATATTCACATCAGAAAAAATAAAATAAAAAAAACCTTGCTGTATGTGTATTTTTATATTATTTCAAGCTGTTATTTATCTATCGAAAGAAAGACCAATAATATTATTAAGGAGCCAAGAATTTTCTAAAAAATGTATTTTAAGATAATTAATTAAACCATAGAATGCATGACTATAAGGTGTATCATTTATTTTGACGTTCACTGTATGCATTAGGATATGTTTCATTTAACTGCCTACGAACGTTGATGCTAAAATGTAGTGGGGCCCTATCATGCATGAACCACATTTGTGCACGAAATTGTTAAGGAAGATCATCAAGTAAATTCAATAAGGTGTTTTGCAAGAAAAAGTAAATAACTATTTCAGTTTAATCTATTTGGGGGCACAATTGGACCTAGAATAAAATTGTCAATAATACCTGCCTAGATATTAACTGTGAAAGTATGCTGCAAATGAGTTTCCTTGATTGCATGAGGATTTTCATCGCAATAAAAATGTTCATTATGCACACTTGTAATCCTCGACTTCGTGAAAGTATCTGCGTCGGTAAATAAAATTCTCTTAGAAAACTTATCATCGATTGGATGGAACGGCACAAAATTTAAACGTTTTTGAGGACTTATTGGCAAGATTTCTTGGACATGTAGGATATGACAAGGATGGAGGCAGTGTTTTTTTATATTTTTTATATCCTATTTACGGTACTTTTCGAAACCCTCAATTATATATTTATGATTTTTCGCATACGTTCTTACTCACAATTAAAATTTAAATTAATAAAACTGTCCGTTTCTTGAAGTTGCCTTTCTATAGCGCGAAAATTTGATAGTTCCGAATTCGACTACCTGGAAATGTATCTGATAAATTCTAACACTCATACATCCGTTGCTGTAACAAAATCCATAAATTAAAAACACGTTGATCTTGTCAGCGAAAGAATAACAGTCTATTTTAAAAAACAAGAATAAACAAAATCAACACTAAAAAAGATAAATTATGCACAACCGTTTAACTGCAACTGCATTATTGACATTAAAAAAAGTTTCTTTTCCCAGAATAACAATAGATAATTAAATAATGCAAGCGCGTTAATTACAATTTCTCATTACACCTTGGTAAAAAAAGTATAATCATTTATGGAGCCGATGCATTTTTTTCGAAGACCTAATGCTTTGAAAACAATTTGTTGATATACAGTCCATAAAGCAGTATTTCAATTCACGATACAACGTTTACTATGTTATATTAGAAAAACGAAAAATATTAAGATACTTTGACGGGCTTTAGAGGCCAAACGAAGAATTTTCAGATATAATTAAATTAGGCTAGATCATCTTTTTTTTAAGCCTCCATATTTTGTGATTAAACGTTGTACAGTCATTTCTGGGACACCCCGTATAAATATTGCACATTTGAAACAATGGAAGTAAACAAAAATTTCTTTATAACTCTCGTGATCAAAATAGGTGTAGGTATGTTAAATTTCCAAGAAAGGCTAGGAATTGATTTACAATTAATAAAATTGCCGGATGTAGTTTTTCAATATAAACGAGTTAGAAAGTTACAGAGGGGATAACTAAATAAATTCAATCTATCGAATTTATAGATTTTCGAATTTCGTTTTCCACTTTTCGAAAAATGACTATCCCTATATTCGGTTTTTTTTGTTAACAATAAATTTCCGGTAATTAGTTAATTTTAATAATGATCTCAAAATGATAAAACACTTCAAGAAACCACTCTACAGATTTCAGTAAAATATATAAAACACCGCCACCGAATTATTAATAAATATTGTATTGTATTTTTTTAATTATTTAAAATGCAACAGTTTCCGTTAATTGTCGTGTTATCTATAACAATCCCTACTAATTTATGTGTGTGAATTTATTAATTGTTTATTTACAACTTTTTAGCTTAAATTTCTATATTTTTCCAGTTGCAGCAAAAATTACAGAATTGCAAATAATAAACGGCGAAAATGCTACAGACGGTGAATTTCCCTATATGGTAATTAAGAAAATTAGATTTTGTTTAAACATTATTTCTGTTCTTTTAATATACATATTTACATATTTTACTATTGGGCTAAAATTGCGAAAACAAAATTCACGTTTCGGTTTATACATTAAACAATGGTAATTCATATATGTACGTATGTACTTTTACATTTTGCAGGTGGAAATTCGAAACTTTTACAAATGCTTCGTATGTGGAGGAACCATAATAGCTCCTAACTGGATTCTTACGGCTGGGCATTGCATTGACGAAGATTCTCTTGGCCAGTAAGTTTTAATTTTTACAGAAATCGATAATTGTAATAAGTTATGATATACAGGATATGGCCCACCTACACTGAAAAATAAATTTTGGGTGAAACTAGATTTAAAATGGACCTAAGTATCATCAAATGCATTTTTCTATTTCAATCCGTTACCGAGATATAACTTTTTGAAAGGTTTTTAAAAAAACACCTCTTTCGCTATTAAAACTTCATTTTCTCCATTCCCACTTTAATTTAACTCTGATTTCGAAAATACGGTGAAAAGTAGAAAAAAAATAAATTAGAATAAAAAAAATGCAACATGGCAAAAATGTTTTTTTTAATCTTCAAAAAAATCATATCTCGGTAACGGATTGAGATAAAAAAGTGTTTAGTATTTTGCTTCATTTTGGATCTACCGGGTGTCCGGAAATTAAGGGACAATATTTTAGGGGCGAATTATACGATCAAAAATATTAAGTAAAATTCATATAAACATAGGTCGGTAAATGGACACTAAGGGCGGTACAGCCCTTCAAAGAGCCACCCCTGAATATGGTTTTTCTTCAATATTATCGAAACGATGTGAGATACAATAATGAAATCTTGTACGTTTACTGAACTTTTTATGTTGAAGTCAAAAATCTAAACGAAATTAAAAACAAGGCTTCATAAATGTGTTATATAGAGTCGGGTGCGGTTTTCTGTCCCCAACTTTTTTGTTTGCAATAGTTTTTTCAATCTGATAACACCAATTGAAAACCTTCAATTTTATGTGTAAAAAAGGTTGGTTGACATCTCTAGGAAGCACCATTTTCGAGTTAAAGCGTTTCGAAAATTTCGTATTTAATTTGATTCTTAACCATAGTGGTTACACCTTGAATATTAATTTTTTTATGTTATAATAACGTATTTAACCATGTTACAACATATTATTATATTTAATTTAAATAGTATTATAAATTAGGTCTACTATTCTAACAGGTCTGGAAATTATACAATTGTTTATGGAACAAACCAGCTACATACCTGTTTATNAAAAAAACTAACTATTTTTTATAGGGTGGTTATAATAATTGCTTTCAGGTGAACTTTCACATCAGGGCACTGTTTGAATAAAGATTCAATTGACGAGTAAGATCTAATTTTTTATGTACATCTATTATGTATTTTTTAGGCATTCCTCTAATAAATTTAAAAATTATTTTAAATCAGATGAACAACGGTACGATAATAACCCTCTAACATTCATTCACTTCAAAAGAAAGCTTCTATTTCACAGTCATGCATTTTTGCGCTTTATCTATTTAATTATATTAAAATAACATTTTTTAGAAAACTCCTGGCTTTTTAATAACATTGTCAGTCTCTCTTTCGATATTTATATAACAACTTAAAATAATATTCACATCAGAAAAAATAAAATAAAAAAAAACCTTGCTGTATGTGTATTTTTATATTATTTCAAGCTGTTATTTATCTATCGAAAGAAAGACCAATAATATTATTAAGGAGCCAAGAATTTTCTAAAAAATGTATTTTAAGATAATTAATTAAACCATAGAATGCATGACTATAAGGTGTATCATTTATTTTGACGTTCACTGTATGCATTAGGATATGTTTCATTTAACTGCCTACGAACGTTGATGCTAAAATGTAGTGGGGCCCTATCATGCATGAACCACATTTGTGCACGAAATTGTTAAGGAAGATCATCAAGTAAATTCAATAAGGTGTTTTGCAAGAAAAAGTAAATAACTATTTCAGTTTAATCTATTTGGGGGCACAATTGGACCTAGAATAAAATTGTCAATAATACCTGCCTAGATATTAACTGTGAAAGTATGCTGCAAATGAGTTTCCTTGATTGCATGAGGATTTTCATCGCAATAAAAATGTTCATTATGCACACTTGTAATCCTCGACTTCGTGAAAGTATCTGCGTCGGTAAATAAAATTCTCTTAGAAAACTTATCATCGATTGGATGGAACGGCACAAAATTTAAACGTTTTTGAGGACTTATTGGCAAGATTTCTTGGACATGTAGGATATGACAAGGATGGAGGCAGTGTTTTTTTATATTTTTTATATCCTATTTACGGTACTTTTCGAAACCCTCAATTATATATTTATGATTTTTCGCATACGTTCTTACTCACAATTAAAATTTAAATTAATAAAACTGTCCGTTTCTTGAAGTTGCCTTTCTATAGCGCGAAAATTTGATAGTTCCGAATTCGACTACCTGGAAATGTATCTGATAAATTCTAACACTCATACATCCGTTGCTGTAACAAAATCCATAAATTAAAAACACGTTGATCTTGTCAGCGAAAGAATAACAGTCTATTTTAAAAAACAAGAATAAACAAAATCAACACTAAAAAAGATAAATTATGCACAACCGTTTAACTGCAACTGCATTATTGACATTAAAAAAAGTTTCTTTTCCCAGAATAACAATAGATAATTAAATAATGCAAGCGCGTTAATTACAATTTCTCATTACACCTTGGTAAAAAAAGTATAATCATTTATGGAGCCGATGCATTTTTTTCGAAGACCTAATGCTTTGAAAACAATTTGTTGATATACAGTCCATAAAGCAGTATTTCAATTCACGATACAACGTTTACTATGTTATATTAGAAAAACGAAAAATATTAAGATACTTTGACGGGCTTTAGAGGCCAAACGAAGAATTTTCAGATATAATTAAATTAGGCTAGATCATCTTTTTTTTAAGCCTCCATATTTTGTGATTAAACGTTGTACAGTCATTTCTGGGACACCCCGTATAAATATTGCACATTTGAAACAATGGAAGTAAACAAAAATTTCTTTATAACTCTCGTGATCAAAATAGGTGTAGGTATGTTAAATTTCCAAGAAAGGCTAGGAATTGATTTACAATTAATAAAATTGCCGGATGTAGTTTTTCAATATAAACGAGTTAGAAAGTTACAGAGGGGATAACTAAATAAATTCAATCTATCGAATTTATAGATTTTCGAATTTCGTTTTCCACTTTTCGAAAAATGACTATCCCTATATTCGGTTTTTTTTGTTAACAATAAATTTCCGGTAATTAGTTAATTTTAATAATGATCTCAAAATGATAAAACACTTCAAGAAACCACTCTACAGATTTCAGTAAAATATATAAAACACCGCCACCGAATTATTAATAAATATTGTATTGTATTTTTTTAATTATTTAAAATGCAACAGTTTCCGTTAATTGTCGTGTTATCTATAACAATCCCTACTAATTTATGTGTGTGAATTTATTAATTGTTTATTTACAACTTTTTAGCTTAAATTTCTATATTTTTCCAGTTGCAGCAAAAATTACAGAATTGCAAATAATAAACGGCGAAAATGCTACAGACGGTGAATTTCCCTATATGGTAATTAAGAAAATTAGATTTTGTTTAAACATTATTTCTGTTCTTTTAATATACATATTTACATATTTTACTATTGGGCTAAAATTGCGAAAACAAAATTCACGTTTCGGTTTATACATTAAACAATGGTAATTCATATATGTACGTATGTACTTTTACATTTTGCAGGTGGAAATTCGAAACTTTTACAAATGCTTCGTATGTGGAGGAACCATAATAGCTCCTAACTGGATTCTTACGGCTGGGCATTGCATTGACGAAGATTCTCTTGGCCAGTAAGTTTTAATTTTTACAGAAATCGATAATTGTAATAAGTTATGATATACAGGATATGGCCCACCTACACTGAAAAATAAATTTTGGGTGAAACTAGATTTAAAATGGACCTAAGTATCATCAAATGCATTTTTCTATTTCAATCCGTTACCGAGATATAACTTTTTGAAAGGTTTTTAAAAAAACACCTCTTTCGCTATTAAAACTTCATTTTCTCCATTCCCACTTTAATTTAACTCTGATTTCGAAAATACGGTGAAAAGTAGAAAAAAAATAAATTAGAATAAAAAAAATGCAACATGGCAAAAATGTTTTTTTTAATCTTCAAAAAAATCATATCTCGGTAACGGATTGAGATAAAAAAGTGTTTAGTATTTTGCTTCATTTTGGATCTACCGGGTGTCCGGAAATTAAGGGACAATATTTTAGGGGCGAATTATACGATCAAAAATATTAAGTAAAATTCATATAAACATAGGTCGGTAAATGGACACTAAGGGCGGTACAGCCCTTCAAAGAGCCACCCCTGAATATGGTTTTTCTTCAATATTATCGAAACGATGTGAGATACAATAATGAAATCTTGTACGTTTACTGAACTTTTTATGTTGAAGTCAAAAATCTAAACGAAATTAAAAACAAGGCTTCATAAATGTGTTATATAGAGTCGGGTGCGGTTTTCTGTCCCCAACTTTTTTGTTTGCAATAGTTTTTTCAATCTGATAACACCAATTGAAAACCTTCAATTTTATGTGTAAAAAAGGTTGGTTGACATCTCTAGGAAGCACCATTTTCGAGTTAAAGCGTTTCGAAAATTTCGTATTTAATTTGATTCTTAACCATAGTGGTTACACCTTGAATATTAATTTTTTTATGTTATAATAACGTATTTAACCATGTTACAACATATTATTATATTTAATTTAAATAGTATTATAAATTAGGTCTACTATTCTAACAGGTCTGGAAATTATACAATTGTTTATGGAACAAACCAGCTACATACCTGTTTATCACCTGATAACGACAGCTATACTGTGCCAGTTAAAACTCAATACAGACATCCAAATTTTGAATTTATTCGTGAAATTCCCTCGAACGATCTCGGACTTCTTGAGGTAAATTAAAAACGAAATATTGAGTAGATAACTTACCATAATAATAATAACAATAAAATAATCGTTAGCTGGAAAGAAATATTTCTTTATACGAGCTAGCCCAACCGGTCAAGTTAACTGAAGAAAACGAAGATGTGCTTGAGAATATTTCCGGTAATATAACAGGTTGGGGTCTAACAGACTCGGGAATATTGATAGCTGAAAGTCTACAAAAAATTCGCCTTCCTGTCATATCAAACAGCGACTGTTTAGCAAAAATAGATGTATCCTTTCCGAGAGTATACAACGAAACTCAATGTTTCTGTACAGATGAAGAAAATAACGGACAATGCAATGTAAGTAGTAGTCAAGATCAAGTTTATGTGGCAATAAGACGGTTATCTTTTGGTCTTCCATTTTTTATTCTAAATCTTACAAATAAATAATCAAATTTTATTTTTAAATGCAACTGTTTGCAATTTTTCTAAAAATGCTTAAATTATTTAAATATACTTCTTAATACTTTAAATGTTTAAAAGTCAATTAAAGGGAAGTTCTCTTAAGTAAGTTAAAGTGCTTTTAATAAAATATCAGTCTTTACTCTATTCTGATTTAATTGCTTGTGACCAAAAGAAAATGTCATTTGAAATTTTAATTCAACAATTGTCTTTTACCAGGGTGATTCTGGAGGACCATTCGTATCAAATGGAGTCCAGTATGGTGTAATATCCTGGTCACTTAAGCCTTGCGGCAAATATCCTGGAGTTTTTGTTCGGATTGCCTTACCAGAATATCGTCAATGGATAAAAAATATAACTGGAATTTGATATGAACATTTTCTTATGATTAGTCTCAAATTGATTTATTTATATTTTTAAAAATCTATTATTATTATTGTTAATTTAATTTGTTTTTTACATATGTATATCTGTGGACGAGAAAATAGAATCATTTTTAGGAAAATGTTGTTTTATTGACTGTTTTGGTTTTTGTATTTCAAAAGTTTGTAAATAGGTTAAGTGAGGTATTGTTGAAGTTTTATTGCGGTTTTTACTTCACAAATTTTGTTTTAAAAAAGTATTACTGTTGAAAATAATTGTTATGCCGGACAGAAATCTGGAACTCTATTTTATTTTGTTATTTTTGAATTTATTATTAGTTTTTCAATATGGTTGCATGGTGAATCATATATGCGGTATCGCAAAAAAAATATATTTGTCTGAAGACTTTCGAAATGCAGGAGTTGAAATGAGTAATCGTTGTGTTAGAAGAAAATTGCAAAATTTTTCAATATTACGCAAGGAGTCGCATCCAAAATGTTAAATAAATTTAAGAAGTTTAGAGATGGAAGAAATTGCTTAAAATCTAGACGTCCATTAAAAACAAACACAAAATTGATCAAAAATATAACAGTTTCAAATGTTTGAAAATCATATTGCGTCATTCAGAAGTAAATATGTAATAATAGTAACGTTGCTATAAGTGATCGAACTGTAAGACGTTTCGCACCGTTTATGCGAAATGGGATTAGTGGGAAGAGTTGATGTGAAGCAACCATAAATTTCTAAAAAGAATAGAAAAACAGAAATAACATATTCTCTTGAACATTTGATTTTATCTTCTGAAAAATGGGATAGTTGTTTTTAGTGACCAAACTTAAGTTGAACTTTTTGATTCGCATGGTAAAACCTCTTTTCAATAGCCAGTATGAATTAGATTTCATATCAAATACCAGAAATTGACAGTCCAATACACGGTAGTGTTAAGATAATGATGTGGGAAAGATTTTCGCGATTTTGTGTAGGACCATAAACATATGATTGTAAATCATTTAATACTAAAAAAATCGATGTTTGAAAGTTTTGTTAAAATTGCGCCCTCTCGTGGTGTCGTTAGAAACCTAAACAAATTTCGACAGAAATCCAATACATACCTATAATAAATATTTTTATTTAATTTTCATTTACGGTCTCCCACTTTTTGAGATATAGCTGCCCGATGGCTTCATTCTCTATAGACATTTTTTAATAATAATATTGAGAATATGATTGAGTGTTTCTATCAAGCGTGCATATTTTAATTGTTATCATTTTGACATGAAATTACCTGCCTTAAAATATTTAATACTTTTGTCCATCACTGTACATAGGTACAAATAAACCAACTCAACAAAATAGAGGATGAAAAAGCTTTTTTTATTATATATATCAAAATATGCAATGTCAAAAACCGTTAAAACATACATACATAAATATTTTGTTATTAAATATAGTAATGTAACAAGGCTAGAGTAATGTGGATACGGGTGTAGCGGTCTAGGAATTTTGAGGGCTAAACGTAATCTTGGGTACGAATCCAGACTCACCCACCACTGAATATTCCACATTCATCAACCTCCCGTCAGGAAGCAAAACATAATAATTGCCATTGACGCGTCCTTGAGCGTCACCGGTTTCCTCTTGTCCGAATACTGTCCGCGACGATGGACTGTCTACTTTATATTGATATCCGTACTGTAGAGCATAAATAAGGATTTATCAAGAATATTATAAGGAACGTTCGAATAATAGCTCATACCGGCTGAGGCGTTTCGATTTCCCTGTTCACCGATTGGAAGCCTCGTTGAGGAAACTGCGGAGCTGCTTCGTTTATATCGCATAGTTTTATTAAAATGAATAAAAAGGATACTACGATAGTATTTCCAGAACCCATCATAACACAATTCTGTGAGACAATTACACTTATTTTTTTGTTAATTTTAATGTATTTTCGTCAAACGCTTACCTATTTAACTTTTTTTTAGAACCACAAAATCACTTTTAATCACAAAAACTTTAACCTAATCACTTCGTGACCATCCTCAAGGCAATAGAATATAACAATAAATAATGGTGACTTTAAATACTGTAAAATTTCGAAATCGATTCTAAAATGTCTAAAAAAGGAGTACAGCCAAGGACGTGAATCTCGTAAGTATGATGAGGCGTAATGTGGCATTGTGTAAAAATGCATTCATATTTTTTCAAAATTTAGAATTACTAATTGCATTTGGTTTTGTAATCCTCCTTCTTGATGCATTTTCACCATTCCACCTCTTTATTCATTTTCCTATCAGAAATTAAAGGTGAAAGTGAAAAGATATCAGAAAAATTACCCATTAGTTAACAGTTTTTTCTTATTTACATGGTTGTCAGATAAAACATAATATGGTTGTACGTACAGAGTGACCGTTTCACAAGTCTCACATTGAAAATTATTCGCTAATCTATTAAGATATGAAGTCGATTAAATAAGACAAAAGTGATGTAAAGAAAAACACATTTTCAAATTGACAATGGTCCTTTTATTTTTGGAAATATTCTAAAACAAAAAAATTATTCGATTTGACTCAGAGTGTTAATCTTTTGTTTTTTTTAACAGTGCTATGAAAAAAAAACTTTCTTAAGCAAGCGAACGAAATAATTGCCAGTGTATATGGGCCATTAAATCTATCTAACTAGCGTAAACCAGGGATAAGCTACTTAATGCGGAAACCTGAGTGGTGCGAAGTATCGTTCCCAAATGTCGGCGAATAATTGTCCATTTTTTTAGCAACTGTACTAGAATCTTTTCTTTAATGTTAATTAACATTTTTATTTTTTTGGTCAATGCTTTCTCAGAAAAAAAGACAAAACGACATAGTGTTCCTGGTTCTTCCATATTCCTCAAATATACTCGTATTAGTCAATCGATAGATCTCTAGTCAAAAATGTCTAAAGTCGATAACAAATTTCGATACTTGGCGAGTTTTTTTATGATACTCTTAAAAAAATAAAAGATTGTTATTTTGCTTAAATTAAAAACCAATTATAACATATGATAAGTACGTTACTACATTCAGAAAATAATCTATTTGAAATGTTAAAAAGGAAAAATCAAATTATTACTTGGGTTAAAATTACATAAATTTCCTTAATTTAATTGCCGACTCTGTATCCCTTATGGACAATTTCGAAAAATGGATACCTATATACAAACTGAACAAATTGAAATTTAAGTTCCCCAATAACAAACAGATGTATTAAGAACAAGAAAGAATACCAAATTCAGGAAAAGTAAGGAGTTACTTAAAAAAAAATTACATAAGTATAACCTACTTAAAATCCAAAGCTAAGCCGTTCCTTTGTGGAAAAAGAACTCTTATTGTAAATCCCATGAATCAGGTAAGGATTAACCTTTTCTGAATGACAATCCTAACTAGAGATAGAAAAATATTCACAATAACGCAATAATAAATACATTTGTGGGACGAATGAAAGCGGCTCATGCGTTAATTAGGGTGCATCTGTAATTGATTTACATTTGCGTAGGAAAAATTATATATATTTGCTACTTTAATATGACTCACTGTATAAATTAACAGCTGCTACTACTACTACTACTTAAATTGTCGATTGATTAAACTTTAACGATTAATCAATAAAATCAATAAAAAGTCTATGACACATCATTTTTCGTAGTGTAATAAGAGGTACTATGCATTGTTTAAGTATGATTACACTTCGTATCCAAAAATTAATTTCAGACAGATAAGTCAGAAGTGGTAAGTAAGTTAAAAATTATTTTGAATAAGTGCAAAAACCAATTTGGAAAATACAGTATGGAAAGCTGAGACAGGGCCAATTTTCTAGAAAAGGACGCATTGAGAGAGATGCAGCATACAGAAATTTCTATCGATTCTATCTCTATGCTACATCTCTCTCGGTGCGTCCTTTTCTAGAAATTGGCCCTGTCTCAGCTTTCCATACTGTATATGAAGGAGTCGAAAACCGATGGAGGCAATAAATACGTGAAGTCCAAAATGATTTGATATACCTACACCAGAACATTACGGAATTTAGTACAATCAATCTGTTATAAAAAAATAGTCATATTTTTCCTCAAAATTTTACAGATTAATTGTACTAATAATTTTCTATAATAGTTATATATGTATATACTGAGGGCAAAAAATCCTGTATAAATTAATTTCAAATTCAGAAGTTTGTTAAAAAAAATGCTTGAACGAGATAATTTTAATTTTTGACTGTGGGCTTTCCAATGGGAAATTTATGTATACAGGGGATTGCCCAAAAACAAATTATAACGACCAACTTTGTTTTTTCAAATAGAAAGATGAATTTTTTACTTCGTTTTTATTAAATTTTTCTTTTTTAGTTAATTTCGAGTGATTTTGCCTTTTTAGTTTTTTAAAACAACACCCTTTGTCAAGGTTGTCAATCAACATACTGGAACAACTTGTTCTAAGTTATCGAATATACATACACTGATTCATCACATTTGTCTCTTATTTCCTATCCTTTTAACTAACACTTTACTAATATTACTAATATTTTAGTAGAACTACTGTACTGTTATCGACGCAGCCAGTTAACTGGATAAATTAGGTAGTTCGGAGTTGGACTTGCTGGTCGCCAATTTGATCACTATTAATAGCCTAAAAAAGTAAGTACGCAAAATGAAACACATTTTATGAGGCTGGATCTAAAAACGAATAAATTACTCAAAAACTGATGTTGCCCGTTAACCAAGACAAAATTTAATCATTAACCGCAACATTGTATATTAAACGAGAGAAAATTTAAGCGTAAACCGAATCCGCCATAAATCGAATAGGTCGTAAACTGAATTGACCGTAAATGGAAGCGTTCGTAAACCGAATCGAAAATAATATATTTTTATTTTATTATTTATTTACCGAACGAGAAAATGGAACTCTGGTTCAAGCTGCCAGTTCAATGCTTTTTTCCAAATCAAGTTTGTCCAAGTATCAATAGAAAGAAGCAATTAGTATCGCTGCGTATATACTTAATCGTACTGGACTTACCAAAATATATGAAGAAGCAAATGCAGAGACTAATAACGTGAATGAAGGTCTTTTTCCTTAAACATAGAGACCTACTTGGTAGTCTTATGTATCTACACTGTAGATTCTACAGGTTATTTCATATCCAGATATTTCGTTTTCCATCAATATGTGATCCGGATATGTAAACAACCCATTAATATGTTATCTTCAATTACTAGAGAGGAGTCTTCTGTACATTAAAAGAAGGACATCAATGGGTCTGCAGTATGGAATGAACTCAAAGTTGGAAATCTTTAGTGAAAGCAGCCTTTATCAGGATAACAACGATATGCAAAAATCCAGAGGCTACTATCCAAATTTGTTAAACCAGTTTATTGGGAAAGCTCACAACAGGCAATAATGTCATTGCCCACAACTGAGGCCAAATATTTTGTACTATAAATGCTGTGGAAAACGTGGCATGGTTGAATGGAGTGTTGAATAAAATCTTTATCTGTTATAATAATGACAACTCTATGTAAATAATATGAGTACAATAAAACTTATAAGAAATCTATAATTTCTCAAACGAACAAAAGATATAGACGTTAAATATGTATCATTTTATTAGGGATTTGTATTATGAAGGAGACACCCAAACGGAATTTGTACCAAGTGAGGATTAGTCGGCCGACATCTTTCTGAAAGATTTACTGAAGCCACAATTTAAAGCTTTGAAGAAAACAACTGGAATAGCCTAATTTTCTTAAATAATTTTTAATTATTTCTCTATATTTTAAATTTTGGGGACGCTCAACTTTAACTCTTTTAGCGGTAGTGGTATACAGAATAAACCGCCAATTATCTCACCTAACCGAAGTTGTGATATTTATTTCGAACCACCCTTTCAAAAATACATATATTCCTACTGTCTTACAAAGTTAGTTGCTCAAAGCATAATTAAAAAATTAGTGAACACAATCTAAAAAAAATTAGGCTCCACTTGGATGACATTTTATTCTGAATTTTTGCTTCAGTAAGAGTTAAAGGAGTATTGACGATGTAACGTTACTGCCATAGATAACATAAAATATAAAGCTAACAGTTGTCAAAATGAATAATATACGAAAACGTTAACAGTTTTTTTATTTTTAAGAAATAAACTAACATTTAAGACGAATTATCCTTTTAAGAGTTGAGTAATTGATTTTTTTCTTCTAAAAATCAAAAGGTTTGAGTTTTTTTTTGTTCTTTTCAGTTTGTTTTGTGTTTGTTTTTTCAACTTTCAATAATCAATAAATAATTTTAATAAATATCTTTTCCTTGGCAAATGGTGCTTTTGGCAACTTTCCTCATTATTATAATTAAAATCTTGTCCAAACTTGTAAAAGGTTTGCGCCGAATATTGCACACAACGTACCGCAATATTCAAACGAATGTTCAAAATAACGCGTCCACACTGGCAGAAATTTCAGCCAAAAATTTTTCATTTGACTTCGTTTTCGACGAAAATCTTTGCAAGTTTCAACAGAAAAAAAATCCATTATTCACGACTTTTATTAATAATATGTATTGTTTGCAACAGTTATTGTTGCTAAGGAGAATTATTGTTGGTTTGAATTATCATTACTGTTGTTAAGTAGTATTAATGTTTGTATTACAATATGCTTGTTCGGTGTTACCGTTTCACCATAAACACAACTATCGACCATTTCAAACATGCAGAAAATTAGCCAAATCAACAACAGCAAAGTTAAATTATTAATGCCGATTTTAACAATGTTTTACCTATATCAATTTCAAAAAAGTCCGATTGTCCGCATCAGGCATCCTCAATCCAGGCTTGGATTTTTGAAAACCTTGCTTCCAGATATTGTTAAAAATTAATGACTATCAAAAAAAGGTAGTTTAAAAAAACGAACTCTGGTCACGATAAAAAAAAATTTTGTAACGACNCTTACAACAATGCATGCACATTTAATATTAGTAATACATATAAACTAAAGACATTTAATCTACAATAATTTATATTATGATTATTTTTGATAAGTAAACGAATGTTTGATCCATTTGGAATACATTAAAAATCAGATTTTATTTTACCAAATTTTCTATGATCTTGAATACATAAGTATGTACAATTTAAAAAAAATATACAAAAAATTTCATTGGAAAATATAAAACAAAAAAACGATAAAATAAAGAATTTTGAATTCCAATGAAAACTCTAGGCAAACATGAATTTCCTGTAAGCTGATACCTTTAAAACCTATTTTAATACAAATATTTTTTGTCTTCTTTGGACTTTTTATTTTTTTTTTATTTTAATTATAATTGCTCTTATTACTACTAGTCCGATGTCATGGCCTGTCATGTCTTGAATAAAAAAAAAGAGGAAAATCCTAAGCTGTTATTTAATTTTAGCATATTTTTCCAATGGGAACAATTTTTCCCATTCGGTGTACCGTTTTTCGTACAATTTCTCTTGTACAGTCAATTTATTTCCAATATCCAGGAATTTCTGCGTTTTAATATTGTACGGCTCCCATTTGACGTTATCCAAACGGTCATTTGGGGTCGGAATGGGAGTGCTATAAAATATTTTTTAAGGATTTACCCAAGAAAGGTGCAAAAACTCACCCGTATTTTGCAAAATTCGCATACAAAATCGTAAGTTTATTTACCATTTCAACTTCTTTTGGTGAGTTTTCCTTAAACAACGGAAAGAATTTTGAAGTATAAAATACATAAATTGAATCGTCATGATGGACAACACCTGAAAAGTTATGTTATTAATTGAAAATCTCAATCAATGCTTAAGAAGAAAAACAAGGTAAGTGGTGATATTTAAATTAGGTTCCTACTTAAGTTTTTGGCTTACCATAGGGCTTGGTATTGTTACTATCTGGAGTATAGAAATGACTGTACCTTCCCTGATAATTAAACTTGTAATAATAAGTGGAAGCATTATTTTTTTCGCTGATCAATTTTATGGCCCTGTTTACACCAAAACCAACCAAAGCGTCAGCATAAAGCTAGAAAATGTTAAATTTTATATAAAACTATCTCAAATTCACACTCACTGACTTGTCCCAAATTAGCCAGCAACGATTGATTGATTGGTTTGTCATCAAAATAAAATTTCTTCAACGTTTTGCTGATCACTTTCGAGTGATCTCCATTTCTTTCATACAAGAAAGCAATCGGTGCCGTTTCTTCCCATTTTTCGTTAATTTGTTTAAGTAATGTTGCATTTTGAACTACATCTAAAATTTTTCAAGTTAGACTGAATTTCTAGAACACTTCAAATCGATATACTGAAAGCTCTTTGTGCAAATTCATCATTCGTTATTCCGGTTATGAAAGGTACTTTGTGGAATTCACCATTTTGAATTAGAGTTATAGGATGAGCAGTTAAAAAACGTGGTTGTCCAAAATCCCTTTCCACGACCGGGGTCCAAATTATGACTGGGTCGATGCCAAATTCCTATCAGAAAACAATTGATGCGAATTATATTAAAAAAATCTTTACAACACTTTATCTGATGGAATACGGCTCAAAATAAAGTCGCTTTAACTAAATTTGTCTTAAACAAAAGTTGATACTAATTGAAATACAGAGTGGCAAAGTTGAAAAAATAAATCACTTTTTTTTTAAATGTTTCAGTCAATTTGAATTAATTTTACGAAATTTCATATTCGAGGGTTTTTCAGAATGTTGAAAGAATGAAACATCTAGTATCGATGATTTAGTTGATTCTTCCAGAGAGCGCCACAACCAACGATTAGTACATTTTAAATTTCTAAAACTTTTTTATGCTACAGTATATGTCACTTTTGGCTGGAAAAATAGTTTTCCCTACGTTTTCTGCTTAAAAAAGCTGCACCTTATTAACGTCGCTAGAAGCAACGGTTTCCGATAAAAACGCATCCAAAGCTGATGATGCATGCAAATTGTTTGAGTGAACCGAAAGCTATTGTTAGGTTTTGCAATTTTTTTTGAAGATTTTTTTGCAAGAAATTGCACACAGAATTTGTCTAAAAGATGAATAGTTTTTATGCTTTCAAGTATTACATCCCTGTTGTTGCAGCTAAAAAGTAAGATGGGTAAATACATTACTTTGGTATCCTTGACATAATTTGCTTGCATGATCAGCTTTAGATGCGTACAATTGTACGGTTTTCTAATTATCAGCGCAAACATTCTTAATGTAAGTACTTACCGCAAATTTTGGTAGCGATTCTCCTAAACTGTTAGCCGGTTGTGTTTTCAAACATTTTATGATATTAGCCGATGTATCGTCAGGACAACCTAGCAAAGTCGCTTGTTTTTTAGCCAACGATAATTGTTCGTGTCCAATTGCCCATTGAGCAGTTGGGGAACCGCTGACAGCTATAGCCTTGTGGAATAATCCTGATAAATAGCGATTTGTATATTAACTTCAAGAGGAATAGATTTTTAAGAATGATGATCATACCTGCAGACATTGGAGAAACCATGTGCAAGACAACGCTAATTGCTCCAGCACTATAGCCCAATAAAGTAACTGAAGTGGGATCACCTCCAAATGCTTCGATATTTTTCTTTACCCACTTTAGTACTTGCACTTGGTCTTTTAATCCATTGTTTCCAGGAGCTTCTTTTTCACCGGTTGCTAGGAAGCCTACAAAGCTCATTATTATTAAAAACCTTAACAAAAAATGCAAACCAATCACAACCTAAAGTGCCCAATCTGTAATTGAATGTTACCAAAACTATATCTTGATCAAGAAAATATTGTGGACCCACCCAGTAACTAGCAGAGCCCAAACTGTAAAATCCACCTCCATGAATATAAACAACTACTGGTCTTTTAACGTTTTTCTCAGTTTCTTGTGGTAACTAATTTTTTGAATATCATAATTTTAGCATCAATTTTATTATTTTAAAAACAAACTACCTTTGTGGTATAAACATTAAGGAATAAACAGTCCTCTGAAATTGGATCTGTTGTCGCTTGCGGACATAAAGGAGCATCAGCTGTAGCATTGTAAACGCCTTCGTATTTATCCACGGGTTCTGGAGGCTGTTAATGCATTAATGTATTAATGCATACTAATGAAAAAATGAATGTTTGACAATATTTTACCTGAAATCTCAATTCGTTAATGGGTGCTTTGGCATATCGGATACCTCTGAATGAAAATATTTTCTTTCCTAACCTAGACTGAATCACGGTCCCTTGAATTCTTCCAAGGGGTGAAGTCACTATCAATGTTTCACCACCTTTTGGTGCCGCATTACTATCTGGATCTGGATCGGCGAATGTTAGGGCAACAATCGCCGATATTATGAGACTTTTTAGATACATTTTTTTTATAGAAAATGACAAAAGGCACTTTGCATAATCTATTTATGCAGGGGTTAAGACGCAAAAAAACTGGAACTGAGATGGATAACACCTACTCGATCTGTTATATAGGCAGTTCACCAAACAACGGTCGAGTTAAATTGTTTAAGTGGTTAATAATTTGATTGAATAATAAGGACTTCTGTACATAAACTAGCTTCGTGCAATAGGTGTTTTTCTAATGATTTCTTGTATCTATTTCAAGAATGAAGACGTACCTTATGTTCGTGCAATTACTTAATATTATTTGTATGCAAATGGCAGTTACCTTAACCCATTAAGTACCAGCGTTCTATAAATAGGATGTTACTTAAAACATTTTTTGGAAATTAACTATCAGTACTGTTCTAATTTCATTTTTGAAAATTTGTTTGACGAGGTTTAGTATTGTAATAGAATTAATTTTTAGGAGTAGTTTTATACAAGCTTTCGTAAAAAAAATCAGAAAAGAGGAATAGTTGCTAAGACTATTCGTTTGTTTCGAAGAAAAAAAATCCGATTCATATTTGAACCCTACTCGCATTTTCTTTTTTTTTTTGAACAAACAACAAATCGTATAATTCATTTTTGAAATGCCCACAATTAATCTACTTATGATGAAGAATAAGGAAAAGAAAAGAAATATAAAAAGAATTGATTCACTGAAATAATATTAATATTTTTCGACATAATCAGAAAATAGAAAGACCACAATCTGGAATTAATCCACATCATCAATGGCATGAGTAAATACCTCAGTAATACTAATGTTGATTATTGCAATAATTATGATTATCCTATATCGATTAAATATTTTGCCTACCCGAAGAAAGAAATTACTTCATAGAAAATTCAGAAAATAAGATTTCCCTTATTTTCTGACTTAAGGAGGAAGGAATTACATATTTCAAATAGGCCATAAACAATAAATCCCCTAAGTGGTGTCTGTAGTAATCTTTGTTATTATTAATTCTAGAAATAACATTGATTAATGTTATAAAATTAGGATATGTAAAAAAAGAACACGTTGAACATAGTTATAATTTTAGTATAGTTTAATTCAGTTTTGGAAAAAAAAGCAAATTAATTATCAACATCTTATCTAAAACAAACTGCATTGTTTATTAAAATAAAGTTTATTTTTATTAAAGTTGTGAAATTAAAAATTGTAATTCATGTTGGTGCGAGAGGTCGTCTTCAAGATAACTGTTGTGATGTACTGTCTAGAAGATGGGCAACGTGTAAAAAGAGGATGAGATCGATAGAGAGAAAAGAGAGATGTTCGGATCAAAAAAATAATATATGTATAGATTTTGATGTAAATAACAAGAGGCGTATTATTTGGATTATTCAGTTTATGTCGATAGAAAAATATACCTTGTCTTAGAAAACAGTATTTAATTTATGAAGGATACCACAATCGTAATTGTTGACATTCACGTGTCTGTTTTAAATAATCCTTTATGAACACTGCGTGGACATTAAAGCGTTAAAAGAGTTAAAATAATAGTTAAAATCTGGGCCTATTTCCCGAAAACCCGAACAGACAGACTACTTAAATGTGTGATAATGAACATCCCTATTCTCTTGCAATTGCATAATTCCTAATAAATAAGTTGAATTAGACTCTTGAGAGAAATCTTTACTGGTTTGTTCGCGAAGCAATTTTCTAATCTGATCCAATTTAAACAAGATATGTATGTAATCTAATTCGGTACTTTTCCTTGCTCTTCAATTCAACCTGTTTAACGTCCCAAAACGTTAAATAAGTAATAGAATAGAACACAACAAATTGAAAAAATATTGTTTACATTAGCTGATTGATCAATTCGCGAGCATATTTAACGAACAAAAGGGTTGGTTTTCTTCACAAAAGGGCTGTCCCTCAGTAAATTAACCCCCTAATTTATGTTGTGGTCGCCCAGCAACGACACAAAGGGCACAAAACCTCAACGATGACAACAGACAACGAACTAATTTGCAATTTTTCTCAATTCGTTCTTGACGTTCGCATCTACACTAATCCTGTTTTGTTTATAAACTATATTAGTTTTATTATTTTAGGATTAGTTTAAGTTGAAAAACAACATGTCTAAGTGCACAGAAACTGAAGGAAACGAACTACTAAAATTATGTGGAGATAAAGTATGTTGACAACTAAATGTATATACGTATATTTTAAATATTATTTTAAAAAATGTAGATTAATTTAGAACACAGACCTGCAAGTAAGCTGAGCACGGCAAGTGCGAAAAGTAACGCATTTTTGGCAAAATGCTTTTCCAGGCCCGTCTCCGCTTTGCCTAGTTTAAATTTTGAGAAAAAGGTTAGCGCCACACATCCATTGTTAAACTTATTTTAATTTAAATTTTCTTGTAGGAAAACTTATACGATAAAACGAATAGACCATTTTCCGCGGGATGTGTTCCTAAAAATCTGGATTATGGATATTTGGAAAGCAGTTTGGAGAGTTTAGACGGTAACGATGTATTTTACTATCGCCATAAAAAATGCGATAAATGAAAGCTGTTCAGACTAAAACTCCGAGTAATTTTCTCATTAGTTGATCAGTTTCTTTTCACAAATGCCATTTAAATAACATTTTAACTTTTTATTCGCTTTAATGTGTTTGTAAACAATATTTAATTTGTTTAGATAAAATGCTACCCTCTTCAAATTTGTACAAGAACCTTTGTTCTGAAGATATCAAGTCATGGGGATGTTTCAAACCATCAAATTTCAGAGGGAACAGTGAAAGCAGTTCAGATTTTCCCGTTCAAAGCAATACGTGCGAAGAAAGTAGCTCACTCTGTTCAGATGAACATTTTGATAAAGTCCCTAATAATAATAATGATAATAATAATATAATACACAGTAATTTATATTTTACTTCATTCTACAACACTTTTTTACATATGTACTTTCTTTAGATTCGGCTCAAAATGAACAACTTTGTCCAGGTTTAGTTACAAAACCTCCTTTACCAAAGAAACATTCAGATACTCATAACATAGATGCTATTCATGCATACTTTGATATTAAATATGACAGTATATTAAAGCAAAAAGAACCAAATCAAGAGTCGGAAGCGAATAACCCAAAGAAAACGGAACTGAAAATAGATGTTGATCCGAAAAATCATCCCAAATGGAACAATCAAGATGAAATAACAAAATTTGAGTCTGAAACGGACAAATATTTAAATGACCTCAAAGTTGAACATGGGCTTCCAAGTAGCAATTTCACGGATAATACGAAAATAGTGGACAAATTTACAAAAAATGATGAATTTCCTAACATATCTGATATTGATTTGGACGAATTGTTTAAAGACGACACCGATAAAAAATTTGAAAAGTTTTTCCAATTAGAAGTACCTGTCTGTACTGCAAAGTCCGAACGAAAATCTAAGGACTTCAGAAAACATTCTAAACCCAAAGCAAAGAGTCAAGAAAACAAGCCAAAATTTGTTGCAAAACCTTTAAAAACTGGAAAAAACAGTCCAGAAGGAATTAGAAAATCACCCGAAGTCGAATCTTGGATTGGACGTCCTTCTCATCCAGTTGCGGACCCCAAAAAACCGAATTATTTAGATTTTCTAAACAACATAAGCGAAATTGAAGAATTTAATTCTGATTTGACTGAAAACAAAGCCACAGTCGGGAGTAACGGAAAAAATAGTAACGCGGGAAGTCTGGATGACATTGTTTCCATTTTGGAAGCTTTAGAAGATGAAGATAAAAAATCACGTGTGTAATTAGAATCATTCAAAGATCTCAATTAAAATATTTATATTTCAGATATGAAGATTGCTTCTGTAAAAAATATGGTCGACAACACTTTAAATCAATATGCGACAGACGAAAGCGATAAAGGAGATCGACAAGCGACAAAAGCAAAAGATACAGGTGAAAGATGTGTCACATTCTCTCCAACGGTTTCACAGAGAAATTATGAGACCGATTCAAATATCGAATCAATAAGATTTAACAGTGAGACTACGGAACCTGAGGCAAATTTCCAAGCGACATTTAATAATAAAATTATCAATGGAAACAATTTCAAGTGATTTGTTCTAAGGAATAATAAGATTTTTAAAAAATAATATTTTATTTTAGTGAACTTCTTTCCTTTTTGGACGAAATGGATAGAAATAGTTCACAATCATTAACTAAAGCCAAGCAAAGTGCAATTTTGGCTTCGAATATGATAGAATCGTCTATTAATCTCGACTCAGTTCCTCAGTAAAGAGTAAAATTTTCAATTTAGTTTTAAAACTACATTTATTATTTCAGTATGGAAGACCTGGAAATTCTTACCAAACAAGAACTGGGAAAGCAGGTGATCGAATTAAGTCTGAGATTAAAAGATAAAAATTCATCAATTTCTTTATTGCAAAACGAATTGTCAAATTTGAGAGAACAAGTACTAATGCAAAATAAAGAAACGGAAAATTTGGTAAAACAGAAACTGAAGCAACAGAAAGATGAGTACGAAGGAATTGTCAAGCGACATCAAAAGTTCATTGATCAACTAATTGCCGATAAAAGATCGTTAAACGAACAATGTGAAGGCCTAATACAAGAAATGAAGGTGAAAAAATGTTTTTTTTAATTGTAAATGTTAAAAATCTTTGATAGGTTTTAGAAGATCGGTTTACAACAAATATAAAAGCACAAGAACATAAACATCAAGTGGAAATAAAAAAATTAAAGGAAATGCAAGCAGCTGGTGAAAAATTAAGACGCGATCGATGGATTGAGGGAAAAACTCAGAAAATCAAGGAACTAACGGTGAAAAGTATCGAGCCAGAAATCCAAAATATGGAAAAAAGACAACAACAAGAACTGGCCGATCTTCGGGCGCTACACAAACGTGAAATCGAAGATTTGGAATTGAAAGCGGCAAGAAAATTGCAACAGCAATGTGAAACATTGCGCCAACAACTTGTCGAAGAAAGAGAAAAAGCCTTGGCACATGAACGGGAAGTTATGAGACAAAGATATGAAAAACTGGTGGAGTCTGAGGAGAAAGGATATCAAGAGCAACGGAGAAGACTTCAAGCGGACCATGCTAACAGGATTAGAGAATGCGAAGAACGCGAGGCACAAGTTCAAATCGAGAAAGAGAAAGCTATCAAATTAGCTCAGGAAGAATTTGAGGAGCGTCTTCAAGTAAAATATTAATGAACTTTGTAAACTGGATATTAATTATCTTTTTTCTCCTTTTAGGTGTTGATGCGACGTCACTCAAATGAGATAAAACTATTAAAAGAGGCCTCTCAAATGGAATTTGAATCCTGGCAGACCAATTTTAAAAAACAACAATTGGCTTCATTATCGGAAAAAGAGGACACCATAAGGCAACAATGCAGAAAAGAACGAGACAGAGAAATTGAAAAAGTGATTGAGAGATTGGAAAACGAAGCAAGTGAAAATAAAATACAAATTGAACAGGGCACAGAAAACAGAATTAAGTAAGTAAATGGTCGTTCAGTTAATTCATATGGGTGAAATTAGTTGATTTACTGCGTTGCAATGCGTTCATATTGTAATTATTTGTGTCGGAACACGAAATTTACATAATGTTCGACTAATTATTAAAGCGCTAATGAACCGATTTATTATAATTAAATTGTTCGTTTCAATATAGACTGTCAATTAATGTTGAATAATATGCAGTTTGCTTTTTAAGGCGTTTAAAGGAAAAATACGAAAAAGAAATAAAAGATTTGGAGATGGCAGAAAAAGAATCCAAGACAAAATTTATAAACGCGAAATCCAAACTTTTGGAAAGTGAGGAAATTATAATCAGACTAAAAGCAAACGTGAAACAACTTGAAGCTCAAATTGTTGAGTACAGAGAGGTACAGTCAAGGTCCCTTTTTATCTATTTTACCATATTTCGTTGAATTTATAGGAAATAAAAAATTTAATGAATGAACGTAAGGATTTGAAGGAAGTATTGAAACGAGAAATGAACAACGAAGTGCAAAGTTTGGAGAGAGAAGTGGCTCATTTAAAAAACAATAGGGACAAAGAAATCCAACAACTTTATTCAAGGTAAATTGCGAGATTCATCTGTTGCCAATGTAAACCTTATTATTTGTACGTAAGCGGTTATATTAAATTCGTTCCAGGATTAAAGTGTCCGTAGCTAGAAAAGATGAGATTCTAAACGAGTTACAGATTGAGCACAAGGCTTTGCAGGAGAAATGTATTTATTTGGAAAATATGCTCGAACAGCAAAGAAAAGAGTATTTGATAAAAACATGAAGATAATATACATATTCTGTACTTTATATGTTTTGTAAACTAAAATTTTGCATTTCATTTTATACTTTTTTCTAAATATAATTTTGTGATCTATGCAATAAACGGATTTATATATAAATTAAATCACAATTTTCGTATTTCAAAAAATATAAATTACTTACCAATGAGAAAAACCAATAAAAGGCTAATTTGCAGACACTGAAAGAGACTTCAATAAAAATTGTTATTTCCTTTGGGAGTAAACACATAGCTTTTTAATAAATTTTCCGAAAAGAAGTCTAACAATAATTCTTATCAATTTTTTATTTCTTCCTGTATATTTTAATGTGTTTCTTATGAGTGAAATTTGAAATATTTAATATTTCAAACAAAAACGATGTTCAACTGGAGAGAGCAAGTTACTTAAACTTTTTTTACAATTTGGACAACATCTTCATCAGCAAGTATATGGTCAAGTCCAACTTTTTGAGGCTGATGTTTTACAGAAGATCCCCATACAAGTGCACTGAAACAATAAAAAAAAATGAAAAATAAGTAAAAAAATTATGCGATAAGGCTCACTATTTGAACTCTTTGGCTATGGTTCTGTGTAATTTGTTGCAAAAATCTTCCACTGAAATACGTTCAGAATGTAGTACGATCGGTGAATTATAATCTGGCAATTGTCCTTTTGGTTTTGTATATCTAGAATATGATTTTAATAATTTCAAGATCTATAATCTGTACCTCAGAATATAACTGTATTAACAAAAAGTGACTTATAGAAAATTTCAAGAGAAATAATTAACCTTTTATTTAGAACAATATAAGTTTAAAATTGGTTCAAAAATTAATTTGTTTCTTTGAAACACTTACGAAAAAATACCATTTCTAATCCTTTTCGTTTTAATTTTTACATTTTAAACAAGAAAATAATTTGAGAAAAAAAGAAATTAACAGTTTTATTCTGAAGTGCAAATATTAAATTAAGGAAAAACTCCATACATTCTGACCAATTTCAAATATTCCCACATTTTTTCTAATAGGTCGTCAAAGTTCCATTTATGATGAGCAGAAATGGGTACACAGTGAGGAATTTTATAAATGACATCTAATTCTTCAATACTTATTTGATCTAAAATCATAGAAAAATACATGATCAAATAAATGACAGAAGGGAAATCTGAAGAATCATACCTATTTTATTTAAAATATAGATGCAAGGTATGTAAATCCTATTTCCTTCAATAACATCAATTAAATCGTCTGTGGTTGCGTCGTATTTTAAAGTCACATCTGCATTATGAATTTTGTATTCCGATAATATGGATTTTACTGTGTCTAGGTCTAATTCAGATTGAGTCACCTAAAAATTAAAAATAATCATGTCCAATTCTTATTTCTATACAGCAACAATAATACACCCTGTGTAATAATATAAACAGTTCAAAATTACTATGAATCAAATAAATATCTAGAAATCAGAAACTTTTAACGTAATCATGTTAGGTTAGTTAATTTTAGCAATCGATAGAATCTATCTCAGATCTCGTTTCTTTGACATGTTCTTAAATTCATACATACCATACAGTTTAGGTTAACGCCACCTTTATCCTTTTTTTTAAAGTAAATGTTTGGAGGTTGTTTATTTAAACGAAGTCCAAATCCTTCCAATTCGTGTTCAATTAATTTTTTATGTACCAAAGGCTTCAGAACATCAAGGCACAAAAAGATTAAACTACACGTTCTCGCAACAGCAATTACTTGTCTTCCACGACCTTTACCGTCTTTCGCACCTTCAATAATTCCAGGTAAATCCAACAGCTGCAAAGTTTTAATTAGATGATACATTGGACAGTAATGTTGAAAAGTACCTGAATTTTTTGCTCCTTTATATTTGATACAACCAGGCACAGTGGTGAGAGTTGTAAACTCATAGGCAGCAACCTCAGAATAAACGCCTGCTAGATTGCTAAGCAATGTAGATTTTCCCACTGAAGGAAATCCAACAAAACCTACTCTGGCATCTCCCGTTTTAGCAACATCGAATCCTATTTCAGAATTAGGATGAATTTTTTTATCCGTGATTATAACAGATGCTCAGAGTTACCTTCACCAGTGCCTCCACCCCCTCCTTTCGGGGTTATCAACTCTCTTCTCAGCTTGGCTAACTTAGCTTTTAGAAGCCCTAAATGTCCTGCTGTAGCCTTGTTCTTTTGGGTTCTTGCCATCTGCAAGTAATACCATTTAGGTTAATAAGAACTTGTTATTGGAACTTACTTCAGCCTCTATGGCAGCTATTTTTTCCACTATGGTACTCATGGTTGTTGAGTTTTTCAAAAACGGCACAAAATAAAGTAACTGTTTATTATTTATTTAAATAAAATTAGTCTTTATTACATCTCAACGTAAATTGCTTTATAACCTAAAAAGCAATTTCTATTGAGTGAAGTTAGAAACACGTGAATAGAGCTCTAAATCACAGAGTAATAATCATACAGAGGCATTACTGAAACGTCAACCGTCAAACGAAGTGGGATTTAATGTCATTTTTTGATTTTCCCACAAGTGAGCATTCCATATTTGTTCCCATTCATTTCTGGTTGTAGGGGTCTAAAATTCATAAAGATGCGAATAAATATTAAATTAAGTAAATATCCAATGTAATAATATTATATACAGGGCCCTGCAATAGTGCGTTAGCCTTCCATAGCTCATATACTAATCAAGATAGGAATTTCGTTCTTGCGCAGGCTTATACAGGACTTAAAGGGGTACTTTTAGAAATTATTTTCTAATGTACAGGGTCCGCCATAAAAACGTGGCAGCATGAAATTATGTTTTTTTTAAATAGAACCCCCCATTTTTAATGGCATTTTTCGATTCCTTGTTAAATTCTAAGGCCACTTTATGTAAAGTGTTCCATGTCTAAAATTTACCATTTCCGAGTTATTCCGGAAAATTAAAAATTTTTGACAGCTGCAGGCTCCCACGGAAATCGGTGCTGTGGCCTAACCGCTGCGAATTTCGGAATCAGACTTCGAAGGTTCAAAGAGGACTTAATGAACTACCTTTTTGCGTATTGAATTTGAGAAATAGTCTTTCACAACCCCTGAAATGTGCCTCCGAAGTTGCGTGATTTCAAACCTCAATAACTTGCTTATTTCAAATAGAATGCCCCAATTTTCTTAGCGGCATCGTGTTCACAATTCAAAAATCTACNATTCTTCTATTTTTTCACTAAAAGCTCTTGAATCGTTTTCCTGAATGGCGCCCGCCTCTTGAGCCGACATACCGACCACTTTCTCAGCTTCGTCATTAAACGTGCTGATCCACTGATTACCGCTCCAATCACCAACGTTCATCTAAAAATTGTTCATTTTGTAGAAAAACGTTTTGTAGATAAATACTACAGAGACACATTACATTGCATAAGAATCGATATTTGAAATACTCGAAAATTTTTTGACATTTCTCACATCGATATGTGCCATCGTCGTTGTCGATCACTTTTTTGTTGCAATCAGGACTAGGACAGGCTTTATAGAGAGCATTCTCGTGTTTCACTAACAGTACAGTTCCTTTGACTTGATAATAATCGCCTTTGGATGGGTTAATTGTTCCCAATTGTTGTTCTGTCACCTATTGTTGATTAAATTGAAAAAAAAAACTTTAAACAAACAATAGTCCATTATTCTACTACCTCTGTGAAAGACATCCAAGGAGTACTAAAACCACCGATACCAGTTCGCATACTTATGTCTTTCGTGGTACTATGCATTCCTTCTGACTCGTACCTATTCAAAAATAAATTACATTGGAAAGTTATTATTAAATTAGTATAGGTGAAGTATTACCATCCTTTGATCCTGTAACACTCCTTAATTTCGGGATTAATTTTCATGAGTGTGCCTGCCATGGCGGACAAAGTCTTACCACCTCCAAACTCACTGATTCTTGCCCCTTTCACTACAACTACTGGATTACCAGATCCATTAAAATTTTCTGCCTGTTGCCCCCATAACGTTAAGGTTATCTAAATACCAAAAAGTCCTTTTATGAAAATGTTACCCTTAGATGTTTATCATTAGAAAATGTCGTGTACCATTTAATAAAATATGTGTTCAATTTTAAAAAGTTAATCATTCAAACTTACGGTGGTGTTGGATTGATCAACAAGTTGCACCTCTTTCTTTTTTAATTCCCGCCCGGTTGTCCTTGCCTGAAATGTTTGCAGGTCTCCAACTGACGTAACCACTCCAATAACATCTAAAATATACAATTACAAAAAGAAAACAAATGAAACTTTTTATTACCAATTGTTTCATTGGCCTCCATTTCAGCTATTTTATTGATACTAATGAAGTTGTAATGAGTCTGTAATGAAGACATATCATCATCCAAGCATTCTTCCACAATAGTTTCTGAAGTCATTGTCATTTCATAGTCGTTTTTTAATGAATTGAATTGTTTATTTGCCGTTTTCACTTGACATTTCGATATATAATAGACCTTGTCGATTTCAATAAGAGGAAAATATTTATCGACCATTTCCCGGAAAGCTGTGCATCGAATTTCTCCACTTTCATCTGCCAAATCCATGCTAAATAATTGTCCAGCACCTCTAGCATTTTCCCATTTTCTTATATCGCTTTTATTAATTACTCTTGCCTTAATAATCCATCTAAAAAAATAGATATAAGATAAGATGTACATATAATGGTTTTATAAATTTACTTGTTATGATAAGGAGTGAGACTGGAAATGGGATGAGTTAAATGGGGTGAAATGCTTAAGTTACCAACAGCGGTACTTGTACCAGCGCCTGAACCAGAATTCATCACTTTTGGGGTTTTGGCTGGGGGATGTGGACCGGCAGACGGTGACGGTGTCTTCTTGGCGATGGTTTCGCTATAAGGAGTAGGATTACCTATTTTTTCTCCGATGTCGTCACCATTTTTCAAAATTTGAAGATCCAAGATGAGTAAAACTCGACTGAAATTTGTTGAAAAAAACAACGGCTATTTTAATAAAAGTATAATTTTTATTCTATTCTTACCTATCTTTACCCTCCGTGTTATTGACAACACTTGTAATGTATCTGCCAATTTTCATAATGGTAAACTTGGATAAACCATTTTCTCCCGCTTTAGCATAAACTGGTGCAGTCATTATGGCAAAAGAAATGGCGCATTCGCCGTCAGACAAATATGCACGGTACCGATCTTTTTCTGGTTGACCCGATCCAGCATTCATTTTCTTGATGCTTAATACTTGAACTACTGGTTCGGTGTACTCACCACCGCTCATTATAGTCTGAAATTATAGAAAAACTTTTCTAAAATACAGTAGAATGTCAACGTAGTGAATTAATTCAGACCAGACGTCCCTACTCCACTGAGTTTTTACACTATTTAGGGATCTGATGAAAATATACAGTAATGATTTTACACTATGTGTTTATATATTTCTATACATATGCACCCATATTCCTTGTTACGTTGTAACTCTTACTTAATTTGAATTTATAAAAAATTTAATGTGTTTGTGCAACTTATTCTAGCGAGGTATAATTTGTTCACTATTCAGAGTTCACTATATTGAAACTCTATTGTGTCAACGAGAAATAAAGATGGAGTTATTTCAAGAATCGATCAGTTATTGTTGAAAATCTTTTTCATTTTTAAAACTACGTAGAATCCCATTTGTGGGTAATTGTATTTTCAAAAATTGCTCTGTTTCTAATGAAACTTTAACTTTTACTTTAGACATCAATTAAATAAATATTACACCTTCTTAAATGCAATTTCGAAAGGTTTCTTTGATTTAATGATGTTAACGTACCGCTAAAGCCCCTCTAGTTAGAAGTTCTGCCATAATTCTTATTTAAAATAATTTTTAATAATGAAAAACACGTTTGAAGATCTCCAGACACCTTGAAGAAAAAACTGGAAAAAACCGAAAAAACTAATACTTTTGGCGGGAGCTAAGATTTGTCAGTTGTTGACTATTAGAAGTCTGATTTTAGGTTATGAAGACAGAATGCTCTTCTGCTTATTTTTTGTAAAATTGAATTAACATTCAAATCAATTAAAACATAATTTAAAACTGTAAAAATACCAGTTTATAAATATTTCAAATCTAAGTTAATCAGATTTTCAATAACTACTTTTTATAAAAATTACTAAAAAAACGTAAAAAAGTATTTAAATAGTTTGGCGTAAAAATGGCTGGTTAAACGACCTGCTAAGGTTTTATTATAAAGCCACTGTAATTTAAAAGAAGAAGAACGAGAATTAACGTCTGTTGACTATATTTTGATAAATGAAATTCAAAATTGCTCTGGTAATTTAATAAGAATAAATGTATCACGATGAAAACTGATCAAGCAAAAAAAGCTATTATTAAAATAGAATCTAACGTGAACCAGGTAAGAAATATTAGTACCAGTAGTACCAAAATACTGTAAGCGTCATGTATATTCTTTTATATTGAAAGGAAAATGTTAGAAGCACACGAAAAGGACTAAAAACTATTCAACCCGCCGCAATTGACAAGGAAAACATAGCTGGAAGGTCAAACTTGTCATTAAAAGATTCTAAAAATCAGTAAAAACCCATTTATTCTAACCTTTGAATCAGTCAATCAATGATATTAATTCTTTCAGAATCCCATTAGAAGCTAAGAAACCAAAACCTACATTGATGCATAGAGAAACTCAAACTGAACGATATATAACAAACATTGAAGATTTGACGGGAGATGAAGCTTCTGCTGACTATTGGAAAAGATTGTCAGAGAAAAGACAAGAGGCCCTAGATGAAAGCTTAAAAGAAATTGAAAAACTAAAGGATAATATTTTGGCTTTGCAAGAAGAGAATAAAATATGTAAAGAAATGTTAGAAGAATCGAGACATTTAGTGGAAATCTTTCAGGTAATGGCACAGTAAAAATTCACATCTTGAAATGTTATTTTTATTTATTCACTAGGAAATGTTGAATGAGGATGACGACAATGAACAATGATAAATCAAGCAT
This sequence comes from Hypothenemus hampei, assembly GCA_013372445.1. Taxonomy (NCBI): domain Eukaryota; kingdom Metazoa; phylum Arthropoda; class Insecta; order Coleoptera; family Curculionidae; genus Hypothenemus; species Hypothenemus hampei. Next base: position 640,338 of record JABRWK010000017.1, on the reverse strand, counting down.
TAAGGAACAAGGAACAATTGTTTTTTTTACAATAATAGTAATTTTAAGTTTTTCAATAAAAATTATTATTTCAAAACTTAGGTAGTAAGAATGTAAATTAATATAATTCAACGCCATCACCAAAATATCACTAAAATGTACCTATGTACCTAATTATATGAATATTTTTAATAAATATAATTTACATTTAAAAAATACTTAGTTGGTTATGTCCAGAAACATAACGTCATTTCAATTGTTTTTGAAATGCCGGTGGCCATTTTTCACAATCTCAGTTTTACAGCCAGAATTAATTGATTACAGGATGTATTCAAGGTAATATAGTGTTTTAATTAATATTTCATAGTTTTAATTTAAAAACTGGTAAATACCTGATTTTAGATATGAACAGGTTCCACCAAATGGCAATGTAAATACGTTTTCTGAGAATAGAAATAACATTCAGAAGGTAATTTCGCAGTACATATTTAAAAAAAGTAAATTCCCTTTCAACACTAGAATGTGTTTTTATGTCACTTTTTTAAAATCAGTACTTATTTTAAAAATTCAATAGACGAAGCGACCGAAAATATCATTCCTCAAACAATTTTGCCGTTTAAGTCACAAAATCATTTGGAGATAATTTACCCCAGGACAATGAGTATTTGCATCAACATTTAAATGATTGAAAGGAAACATTTAAACAATGATTTTTTTTCAATTAGGTCAACTCTATGCGTCAATTAAGTAGCACGGTGAACAGATCAAACAGCAATGTCGCCCTCAAACAAGTGAGGGCAATTTTAGGCTGTTTTTCAATTACCAAAAATTTTTCCTATTTCCTGTTAATGTTGTTCATTTATTTTCTTTAGAGTTCTTTGAACATGATGAATTTACCAAAGCCAAGACCGATTCTAGGCAGGGAGAAAGGTAACAAGACGAGTAATAATTTGAAATCAAATATTATGTCTGAAGTTACTACTCAAAGTAATCGAGACATAACAAAGATTAAAAGTTTTGGGGTAAGGGCTATGTGCCAAGAAACCTACAGACATTAATTATCTAGTCTATAGGAGAGTGAAGAAGAAAAATTATATGTTTTTACCGGAACCGTGGAACGAGTAATAAAATATGGAAAAATTTTTCAAAATCATCTTTGCTATTTCCAAGTTTTGGGTAAATATGTATTTGTTAATTTTCTAATTATAGTTATGTTGCGGACTACAGATTACAAATGGTAGTCGTCAACTTTTTTTTTGTGGTTGAAGAACTTATTTTCTTTAAAAATACTTTGTGTGTATGTAATAAATAAACTCATTAAATAGGTAGCGTGTTGTCGATCATGGATGGTCAAGTGCAATTCGAGAGAAAGATGCTTCTCAGAGATAAAAAGGGGCCAGTATTGCAATTGGTTTATTATTCAAACGCCACTCATATTAACATAGAGGATTTTCATTTATTTCAGAATTTGCGGTTCGAACTATACCTTACATTGCCAGAATTAGTAATTGAATTTATTTTATTGATTGTTGTAGGGCTGTTGGTCGTATGGTTGGCCCAAATATCATGTCTGCCATTAGTATAAGAGCCGCAACTGAAGCGGAAATGGATATATTGCCAAGAATGTGTTATATATCTGATTACGCTGTTTCGACCTTGTGTGGAGAGAAATCAAATGTTTAATGAAAATTAACTTTTTTTTGTTAGTTATATTGTGACAATGGAATTTTATTTTCGTTCATTTCAAATGTTACCTTATAAGCTAAAGGTAACAGAAAGACTAATTACTTTATTGTTTACATTATGTTATCATTTTATGATAATTTACTTAAACAGTTTGAAATATTTGTAAAGTCATTGTAAATTTTAAAATGGCTGTCTATATTTTTTTATTATCTTAAGTACATACTGGTAATTTAATTTTATTAATTTTACCTTACCGAGAAAAATTGATTTTACACACAATCTAGTAAATAAGTCAATTGCCATTAAATCAGAATTTTATAGAACAATGGTTTATTTATTTCTTACGTCACCTAAAATAATATCTACTTTTTTAAAATTGGAGAATTGTTCCGTTCCACAAAAGGAGATATTTTAATATTTCAATTTTTCATCCGTCCAGTTTTTATTAAAATTTTATTGTATTAAATTTTAAAAATTTATTGTATGAAAATATTTATAAAAAATATTTTAATACAATAAATTTTGAATTTTCATTACTTTTCTTTTTATTCTATGGCTCAATTAAATTAAACTATTACATAGTACTATGTTTTTTTTAATTCATCAATCGGCTGTCTCAGTATTTTTGCTCTTCAGTACCGTCAAGGTCTGAGAGCACGACCCGCCACTGACGATCAGAATTAGATTTTTATGGTTCAGATATTTACTACTCATAATTACAGAGATTTTCAAATTATAATGAAAGCATCACGCTTTGATGGAAATCATCTATTATCACTAATAGTGAATGATAAATAAGCGTTGTACCTACTTTGAATCTAAATGTTCATTTTAATTTGATAACATCTGCATGAACCTGGTTTGTTGCTTTTAACTATAACCAATAAAATTCACGCCGAGTAAGAAACGAGATCTCAAACTGACCTTTTTTATTAAATCTATTACAATACCGTTACGAGTCGAGCATAAATAATTATTTAAAATTTTATGACAATGCGACTGTTTTATCTGACCCGTTAACTAGCCATGGAGTTTTCACGTTGATTAATTTCGATTGTGAAAAATTGCAGTTTTTCTATTCTGGTTGTTGAGTTTGTGAAACAAAAATAGAAATAATTAAATATTTGCGTTGAAGTGTTCACTTAAAAACTCTGGATTAATAATGCGGAAATCGTAAGTAATAGTTACCTATTTTATTCTGGAAAAAAATTTAAATGATTGTACGCTTGGCATAATGCTGAAAAATCATATGTTTTTAACTTTTAGTTGATAAAAAGGAAATAAAACCATGGCATATTAATTTCTTTTAAATTTGAATTACATTTTTAGAATTTCAAAATGCAAACTAATAACGTTCGGCCTCGGAGCTGTTATAATTATAATCATCGTAATAGTATTGGTATGGTTTTTCCTTATAAAGGCTGAAAAACCGTTTAAAGGAGCTATTGTGACTAATGGATATGGATGTTCGGATATAGGAATGTGAGTAATTTTGAAAAAATTACATTTTTCATGTAAAATCGAAAATGGAATTCAAATGTAATCTTCATTGGTAAAGAAACATTAAATCCTTTTTCAATGTCATTTTTTTGGAAGAATGTTCTTCGAAAATCGGCCACGAGTTTAATAATATTTTACATCAAACATCATTCCTCCTCTAAGGAACGTCAAAGATACATTCTAGATACTCTCTGCCAGAAATAATAAATAAAATAAATTTTATTGTTAAACTTCATTTATTTGAACTAAGTTTAAAAATATTCCAGGTCAATATTTGAAAAAGGAGGTTCAGTAGCAGATGTCGCAATTGCAACACTCTTTTGCGAAGGAGTCTCACTGCCGCAAAGCATGGGTCTGGGCGGCGGTTTCCTTATGACCATTTACGAACGGGACACAGGCACTGTGAAGTATCTCAATGCCCGAGAAACAGCTCCTCTTAATTCTAACGAAACCATGTTCAATGGTGACTCGAATCTGTCTCAAAAAGGTAAAAATCCATTTTCACTTTTTTGTTTGATTAACAAATTCCAATTTTGTGAAGGTGGATTAGCCGTTGCAGTTCCAGGCGAACTAAAAGGTTATTGGTATCTTTATCAACAATATGGGTCTTTGCCATGGAGTGATCTAATACAGCCCACCATAGATATTTGTAAAAATGGGATTTACGTGACTGCATTTTTAGCTAAAACTTTTGCGAATGCACGAGATCAGTTATATGCTGATTTAGTTTTAAGGTATGGATTCAAGGAAGAGAATGGAGAATTCAAGAAACCTTATGATTTTAAAAATATTTGTAGAGAATCTTTCATAGACCCTGATACAAACGAAACTTACAAAGAAGGTCAATACGTAAAAAGGTTACGATTTGCAAAAACTCTGGAAATAATTGCTGTAGAGCAAGCTAATGCGCTTTACAGCAAAAACGGGTCCTTAATTGGCGATTTTGTAAAGGATATTCAAGACCACGGAGGCATTATACAGGAAAACGATTTATTGGAATACGAGTAAGAGTATTAATTGAATTCCTCTAACATAGTGAAAAACAATTCTTTGTTTTTTAACAAAGACCTATTTGGGAGGAACCAGTGAAAGTAGAATTTAATGACGGTCACATTTTATATACCGCATCTCTACCGGGTTCTGGAGGGGTTCTTGCGTTCATTTTAAATATTTTAGATGGTTTTTTGGATTTGGAGAAATTGTACAATATTGAGACTTTTCAGCGAATTGTGGAAAGTTTCAAGTTCGCATACGGACATCGGACGAAATTAGGTGACCCCAATAACAACAAGTCAGAGGTGAATAAATTCATAGCATTGTTCGGTAATTAACTTACTTACAATTGTACTTGCGCAGGACATCAAAAATGTAATGAAGAATTTAACATCTAAAACTTATGCGGAAGAAATAAGAAACTTAATTTTCGACAATGAAACCAGTTTGGATCCGACTTATTACGGCGCGGAGTTCCAACAAATGTCAGATCACGGCACCGCCCATATTTCCATTATTGCTCCTAATGGAGATGCTATTTCGGTAACCAGTACTATAAATTTTATGTGAGTTATAATAAAATGTAAATATACGTGTAAGGAGGTATGTAACAATATGTGTGTTTTTGTTTTATTAGTTTTGGTGCTGGGTTCGCTTCAAGTTCTACAGGAATAATTCTGAACAATGAAATGGACGATTTCTCTTTGCCCGACATTGTCAGCATCTTCGCTACGCGACCATCACCTAGTAATTCTGTGCAACCAGGAATGCGTCCTCTATCCTCCATGGTTCCGACTATAATACTGAAAGATAAAGACGTGGTTTTGGTTACGGGTGCTGCGGGCGGCACAAAGATAACTACTGTCGTTGCTTCAGTTAGTAAATAGCTATTATATCTTTATGTAGTGTAATATTTATATACTTGAGCAGGTTATTTTAAAACATATGTGGTATGGAGTTGATTTGCAAGAGGCAGTCACTGAGAAACGATTACATCATCAACTTATACCTATGAATATTGAATATGAGGAAGGGTTTAATTTAGATGTAAGTATAATGGACAAAATAGCTTGAAAATGTTTTTAAAATTGCTGTTTAGTACCCAGATTTAGTGACAAACTTATCTACAATTCACAACTCGACATATACACCCACGGCCAATGGATTCTCAGCACTGACCGCCATCACCACAAAAGAGGATACTATTAAAGGAGTTTTTGACATCAGAAGAGGAGGATATATATCATATCTTCATTAATTTTCTTGTAATATGATTTTAGTATATTTATGTACTAATGTTCAGAGAAAAAATCTAACATACGGTTTAAATTGCATCACTAGAAAAGTAAATTTTTTTCTAATTTATATTTTCTGAAATTAGTATTGCAAAAATTAAAGAATAAATATGTAGATCACCCAGTATTTAATGAAAACTTTGTGAAGTGTGCATTTTTTCCTAAGTATAGCATACCTACAAATACGATAAATATTTAATTTTAAAAATGTAGTACGTTTTTTAAAACTATGTTAAATCCAGTGGTGTTTCACTAATAATCGCTAAAAATTTTAGTTTATTTCAAATAACTTGACCAAGTGCAATAAAGAAATCTCGAATAATAAATCTGCTGTTTGGATCTTGGAGCAGAAAAAAATAAAACAAGAAGTTTTATATAAAGCTTTCTATGAAATGTTCTTGGATTTGTGATTGGAAGGCTAGGACATTGATTAGCTCTTTTTCTGTGTATACTTAACAACACTAGCCAGTTTTACACTAACAGTCCGACACTGTTTCCATTTGATAACAATAAGGGATCTATGAATAAAGATTAGTGAATATAGATAAGCTAAAAAAATTATTTTTAATATAATATTTTTTAAACTAGTTCACTGAAAAATACTTTTACCGAATACAGACTAAATAGTATATTGATTATATTGATTGTAAAGATTGCGATATAATCATCTTCCTTTGATAAAATACTTATGGATAGATGATAAATTGTCTTATCATATTACATTAACCTGAGTAAATTAAAGTTGCATCTTTCAATAAATAGATAGAATTACACATAATAGTAATCCAAATCACTTTATATTTTAAGAGTCAAATATAAAACAATATATAGACATTTAGGACAATTGAAATTAGAACATGACAATAGCATTGGTGAGTAAATTTTTTTTAGTGAGTTATTTAGGGTGTTGCAACAATGTATGTTATCCAGCGTGAAATGTAAAAACAAAATTTAGTTTCCTGATTATTATAGACTTTTAAACATTCAATTTAATTTTTTTGCTTTTTATTAAAAATGTCCATTACATTCGAATGAATTGTACTAATATGAGCAAATGTCCATTAAATGTTTGTAAGAAAATAACAGTCAAGCCATTTTGTTAGAACACTTTCTGTACGAACTGGAAGTTTTAATTGTTAAACTATAATATCATATTTTTAGAGAAACCGCGTTTTTAAACCAACACCACCTGTATTTTATTTTTTGATTGGTCTAGGGGTGGGATTGAGTATAGGAATATTACTTTTTTTACAATTTTCCGATATAGATTTCTCTATTTTCAGGTAAATTACATAAAATCCATTAATTTAAGTTATTTAATCGATTTATTTTAAGTTTACGTTCATCCGAAGTAAACTACGAAATCACCGGCCATAATGAAAGCGACCATGATATTTTCGTAAATAGTACCGTAGCACGAGAACTCCAAAATGAAATAAAGATTTTGTGTTGGATTATGACGGGACCAAAAACTCACCAAACTAAAGCGAAACACGTTAAAGCCACTTGGGGAAAGAAATGTAACATCTTATTGTTTATGAGCACTAAAGAAGGTTTGTATAGGGATGACATTTTGCGTTGCCTTTTATACGCTATTTAATTTGGCATTCACAAGATGCTGAAAAAAAATTACATTACTAAAAAATGAAATAAGCGCAATACCGTTATCTAATAACAACTAGATACAGGGTGTTCTGATTTGTTTCCGACAAACTGAATTGGGTGATACACCTCATCATTTTAAGAAAAAAAAATTTATATAAACATGGGTCCGATTTCTATCGGTAACGGAGTTACAGGGAGTTAAAATTTAAGAAAAAATTTGATTTTTATTTTATTGTGCTTGATCTACTGCAGGTAAAAGCTTTGAAATTTTATATTATGTATGTGCATTAAGGTAAAAAGGACTACTTAATACGAGACTAAAAATTTCATATAATTGTTATACAGGGTGTTACATTTTCTGAAGTCTTGGTTAAATGTATTTAAAAATATTTCTAAATGATTTTATGAACCAAAACTTCAGAAAATGTAACACCCTGTATAACAATTATATGAAATTTTTAGTCTCGTATTAAGTAGTCCTTTTTACCTTAATGCACATACATAATATAAAATTTCAAAGCTTTACCTGCAGTAGATCAAGCACAATAAAATAAAAATC
>JABRWK010000017.1:618507-628996 GCA_013372445.1 Hypothenemus hampei | reverse complement strand
GATTTTTATTTTATTGTGCTTGATCTACTGCAGGTAGAGCTTTGAAATTTTATATTATGTATGTGCATTAAGGTAAAAAGGACTACTTAATACGAGACTAAAAATTTCATATAATTGTTATACAGGGTGTTACATTTTCTGAAGTCTTGGTTAAATGTATTTAAAAATATTTCTAAATGATTTTATGAACCAAAACTTCAGAAAATGTAACACCCTGTATAACAATTATATGAAATTTTTAGTCTCGTATTAAGTAGTCCTTTTTACCTTAATGCACATACATAATATAAAATTTCAAAGCTCTACCTGCAGTAGATCAAGCACAATAAAATAAAAATCGAATTTTTTCTTAAATTTTAACACCCTGTAACTCCACTACCGATAGAAATCGGACCCATATCATTTTTTTTGTTTAAAATGATGAGATGTATCACCTAATTCAGTTTGTCGGAAACAAATCAGAACACTCTGTATGTACATACAGTAATATTTACCTGTTCTATGTCAAAATGTAGACGGAACACCCAGTTTGTCTGGTTTTACAATACTTAAACAAAAATAACATTTTGGCATTGACTTTAATTTTTTTAGACCCTTCACTGCCTACTGTTGTTCTTCCCGTAATAGAAAATCGCGATAATTTGTGGGGAAAGACCAAGGAGGCTTTCAAATATGTTTATAAACATTATTTCGACCAAGCTGATTGGTTTTATAAAGCTGACGACGATACGTGAATTAAATATTTTTTTCTACTCAAAATAAGTATGTATAAACTGAGCTATATTTTAGGTACGCCATTCCAGAAAACATGAGATATATGTTGTATTTTCACAACAATTCCGAACCAATCTATTTTGGATTTCGTTTTAAACCAATTGTAAAGCAAGGTTACATGAGTGGCGGTTCTGGTTACGTTTTGAGTAAAGAAGCTTTAAAAAGATTCATTACAGTAAGAGAGTTTTGAATATAATAGACAGCTTCCTAATATTTTTGCGTCTCGGTCTCATTTTATTTCCATATTTATATGCTGAATAACTTAATAATGTCTCTTCCTCTCTTGTTAGGACTCATTGCCAGATCCGAAAAAATGTAAACAACAGAATACGGGAGCAGAAGATGCCGAGATGGGTAGGTGCCTCGAATCAGTAGGAGTCAAAGCTGGTGATTCGAGAGATAAGCAAGGGCGTAGCACTTTTCTACCACTTTACGTGACCAGTTTCTTGATTCCTGGACAAATTCCTAAAGACATGTGGTTTTGGAGTTACACGTACTATCCATTCCATAATGTATGATTACTTTTGTAATGTATTCTATAGATTAAAATCAATTTTTTTTAGGATATGAACTGTTGTTCGGACAACTTGATTTCGATTCATTACGTTAATCCAAATGACATGTATTTATTGGAATATCTGATATATCATGTTAAGCCATTTGGATTCTCCTATAATAACACTTTGGCTGCAGCGCTTTCCAATATTTCTGTGAAAACTGAACAAAACAAGCTTAAAAACATTACTACAACGATATCAAAAAGAGATGATTAACAACGCTTTTTTTTTAGTTAATTGTAATTAAATCATTAAGTTAGGATGGATTTTCTCGTACAAAAACAAAATGGCTTCGGGCACGGTCCACCTAGTAAATCTTTGAAGAACCTACATCTTATAGGTTAAAATATTCGATTTAGGTACGTTATATCAAGGGTGTTTTACATAATATAAACCGAGTCCGACCTATTAAATAATAAAAATGGTACAATTAAAAGTTTATATTTATCTTGAGATATCAGTACATTGTTATATGGAGAAACACGACATTGTATTTACATTTGATTAATGGAATTGTGATTTTTTTTTCAGTTTCGTCATGTGCAATGTGTTTTGTATATTTCATTGTATCCACTATTACAAGTCTTACATGTTAACCAGAGTAACTAACTACCGAAAGGACAGAATCTACATCAAATTTGATAGAATATTTGGGAAAATAATATTTTTTAGCATAAGATTATTGAATTCTTTCCGCTTTACCCTTACCACTAATTAAAATCCAGAGTAAATATAAAAGGAAGTTTATGGATTTTATTGATAAAATCCAATAGTAGTCATACTATATTTTTTTACAGTAATATAATTAACCCTCACAGAATTCTTATCTCCTACATATTTTCACTGTCGATTTAAAAAATGTAGCATATTTTTATTTTTATCACAGAAACGGTTTTCTTCCAAATAATAATCCATTTTTAACTTAAACTGACTTAATGGTGCTCAAGTCTGTGCCATTAACCTTTCCTTCTAATTGTTAATTATGAATATTCAAGCTCCACCGATCGATTTACTTGTCGTACTTGATCTTTTATTTTCAACCATATAAATACTGTTTCGTGACAATTTGTATATGGATAGAGCAGGTGGACGTCTTTAAGAATGTTGGTCATTGAACCATGATTGATTCAAGAAGCAACTACCTATGTTGCCATATTTACTAAAACTTGATGGTGATATACAGGAATGTTGTTCTCATAGCATGGCTTTTGACAATAAATTAAATCTCAAATTGTAAATTTAAACATTTACTTTATACAAACAATTAAACTTAAGTCTTTTATTATTTCAATATAATATATAATCATGTGTATTGATTTAAGAAACGACATTAAAAGTTACTTGATCAAAAATACCGTTCTACGAGAGAGGACTTTGAGACTTTGCTTTTCTATGATCATAATTTACCAATCTTTGACCTACCAAGTATTTGTCGTTTTTAATATGTTCATAAAGATTTCTAAATTGTCTAATTTGAAACACGATTACGCAATTAACAGTGGCGACTACCAATAGGAACGGATACAATCTACGCGCAATCAAATTTCTGAACTGCAAATTGGTTATGAACATCGGTACTATGGAATAAGCTAAAACGTACGGCACCGCTAAAGCGAAACCTAGGCATACAATCACGGGCAATGCCAATTTCTTAAAGATAAACGTTAAATTCATATCCCGAATACCGTCACGATAAGTGCGCTCGATTACCGTTCGTAGATAGCATTCTGGACCCATCATTGTGATGGCGCACGCAATTTTCGTATACAACACTCCTAGGGCCCAATCTTGCCATATGAATAAAATTGGGGTCTGATGAATGGGCACCCTGAAGGGGATTATTACAACTAGTTCAAGAAGTAACCCGAAAAGTAACGGAACGACGCCTAGTAAAAGTGCACTGGCAACTATCGTTTTCAAACCAAGCAAACACCAGTGTTTAAGACGATTTATCATGGCGGCTCTGCCTTGAGGGAGCCAACTCAAAACGAGTGTTACTGCTCGAGCCGCTAACCAACAAAGATATAAACCACAAGCAGCCGTGTATAATTCGTGAACTTTTACTTCCGTTTTTGCTTCAGTAGCTGAGATTTGAGGCGCCGGCGGTGGTGCACCGACCAACCATAGAGCCATCACTCTGCGACCGAGCCATACAGGTACTGTCAGAGCCACCACGGAGAATAGAACCAGAGACCAGCACACTAGTACCAGCAATAACATCAGACGGATGTGAAACCATTTTGGTCGTTGATAGGGTTGATATCCTAGCATAGAACAAACTCTAAAAATGACTTGTATTTTACCTTAATTTTTCTTACCCATGGGAGGTTCCATCATGAACAGAGCTTGATGCACGGCAGCTAAATTTCCCCCATCTTGTCCTGGAATGTTTTCTTGTCGTTCCTCGTTGTTGTCCCGTCTGTTTCCCTCATTATTCGTCTGATCTCCTAATAAATACGAATGCAAATCCAATATCCAGGCGATAATTTTACACCACCATCTGACGAAGGCTTTCAGCCAAACCCTCGTGTGAGATTGTTCTAGTAAAGCGGGCAAAATCACTTGTAATAACAATAGCTCCAAACTAAGTTCATTCACTTGAGTTTCGTTGTTCATGTATACAGTGTAAGGCAAAAATGTGGGCAACACTATTTTGATAATGCGAATTGGTAACCAAAGCATAACAATTACTGCACTGCCAAATATTACTGCAGAAATAATGAGTTTTCTTATGTGATCTAAAATAGGAAGATGAATCATTTCCTGAATAGGACTGAAATCTGGATCGTTGAAGTTTCTTAAAAACCAAAGGACACCTGGTCTCACGATTTCTCTTAGGAGAAGAATGAATGATGCGAAATAATATACGTAGACCATGCCAATGAGCCAATGGATAAATATTGAGGTACCTGGAGCCGCCCTAAAACTCTGTTCACGATCTTTGAGAGTTGCCTCAAACATATTTAAAGAACAAATATCCAACCACCACCCACAAACGAGTGGAATAATACCGATTTCAATGACGCTCAACATTGAAACTTTAACGACAACATAGCAAAGTCCCAGAATTCTCTTTGCGGATAACAGTCCCAACCAACCCGAAATCCTATGGAGAATCAAAAATAGCAAGCCTACCGTGTTGTAGCCTACCAAAGTGGTGAGAAGACCTTCAAAATGACTGTCCGATGCATATTTTTGCAAATTGAACAAATTTAAAGTGAGCACCCCCATATGGTACGGTGCATAAGCGAATATGATTATGAACAGAGTATTTAAACTGATCACCCAGAATACATGTTCAAGGAACATCAAAGAACCGTCCAAGCCTAAGAGTCTTTCCCAAGTGATTTCCTCAACAGCCCGGTCCCACTCCATTGGTATCCAAATGTTATCTTCTCCAACATTGCCCTCTTGCTCGCCTTGATCTTGATTATCCTGAACTTGTTCATCTAAAACTTTCAATTAACTAATTGCTCGCTAAAAATACAGTAAAATACCTTCTTCTGGAGCAGGAACACCATTGCCCTCTTCATTTTCTTGTTCTTCTGGTATGTTATTTAACATATGGGGAACATCGGGCACAGGAACCATGTCGTCACGTTGTAACCAATCGGGGCCTATATTTTTCGTTTTTACATTAATTGAAATAAATCAATAAAAAATGTTGTCTTACCTCCTCCATGTAGGATTTGTTCTCGCAACCATACTAAACCAGCAAAGGCGAATAATGTACAACAGACGACGAAACATCCCTGAAATATGTCGCTGGCCACATTTTCACTAGATAACATCTCAAATGGCAATGTGAGAATTGCATCAACAGTACCTAAATATTCCATTACGAATTTTTTTATTTAGTAGATATGTTGTTCTAAAAATATACCTGCAAACAATGCTCTATATATCCTACAAGCTGTTAAAGGAACAACACCGAGCCATGCCACAGCCACCAAAGTATAATGCAACCAATATTTAACAGCAGTGGCAACAGATGAGAACAGGCCTGAAACTAAATCTCTTATAGGCAGTCTCCTTGGCATATCCGGTGAATAAATCGGTGTAAAAGAAAATTTATGTCCACATAATTCGCAATATTCTTTTCTTGAATACCTGTAAGAATATATGTTTGTTATCAACATTACATCTATAGGCAGATGTAGTTGCACTAACCTCATCCACTGAACAAGACATTCTTGATGAATCCATTTAATACTACCGGTACATATACAGGGATGAAATAGTGGTCGATCTGCACCACCTTCTGATCGACAAACCCTACAGATATCTCCATTTGAAAGTTCTTCAGACATATCTATTTCTAAAAAAATTAACAAATTTTTATTAATAACGAATAATGTAGAAATAAGAACATGTAATAATTTGATGAATGATGAGTTAGAATTGATGGAATAATACATATTAGCTAATAAAACGTATTCTTACCTTCTATGGGTATGACCTCTTAAAAGCAAAGTATCAAGACAATCTTTACTCGTCTGTGTACCTTACTGATAGATATTCGGACGTATTGCCATTACAAGGGCTTAAAGCAAGTTCACTAAAGGGACAACCGTGATTTACTCCGTAATTTTGTTAAAACTCTCCAAGTAAACATCACAACCGTAACCCTATTTCGAAGTAAACCTGTGACATTCAACTGACAGAAATGACACACGTTGTTTTATCTGGTTTTATTATTTCAATTTTATTTCGTTGGCAGCTGGTCAAAAACAATGAATTACACTTGTAAGAATTAATTGCGTTTCAGTGTAATTTTAAAAATGAATTGAAGAATATCTAATCCTATTTTTCAATTAATAGTCCATTGCCAATGTCCAATTAATTGAAATTCAGGTATTCATTTGATTTGACAATTTTGACAGGTAGTATATGGATTTTTATGTCAATGCTACCATTTAATCTTCTAAATAGTTTAATAAAAGAAGAATAACGACATAACTGGACGTAACCTTAAAATGTTGACAACTTTGCCGCGTTAACTAAAATTTTTGTTATCGTATTTTGCAGAAAATTGTGGTTGAAATGAAAATTGTGATAATATGGAATAGTTTTTTTATTGAATGACAAATCATTGGAGAAGTCATGAAAAGCATTACGGACTATCTAAAAAGTCCTAGCAAGTCGAAACGTTTATTGAATTCTGAAAATAATGTAAACAGTTCAAACGCATCCCAACGAGGCTTAAATAATGACTTAGAGAGTGCTCAAAACAAAAATTAATAAAGAAACGACAAAAGCACCATAAACCTGCAGACCCGGAAGTTAAAAATGTAGAAGAATTATTACAAATTAATTTAAATTTAAAATATCCAACTATTAGTGCAACGAATATTTCTGAATCATTGAAACAATCTCAATTGGAAAATGTTAATAGTAATAAGCAGCCGCAAAAGCTTAGTGAAAGAAGTGATGATGAGCTCGGTGTTGTAGAACTGACGAATAATGTGGAAACATCTGCATCAAAAATTGATGCATTTCAGGTTTTAATGAACAGTACTAACAATATAATTGGAACTAACTCTGAAGGTAACTCATTAAGGAGTTCATGTCATGTTTCAGAGGAAATCTTAGATCAAAACAAAGAGAAATTAAAAATTAGGAAAAGTTTATTTAAAGATCTCTCTGAGCAAAGAGGGGCTGCAAAGAGAAAAAGAGAAGAGGAAGATCTAGATAAAACAATCAAGTTGAAGTTGGAAAGAAGAGCTAGGAGATTGAAGAAATTGTTAAGAGTTCAAGATGAAGACATTTCACATTTTCAAGAGGATAGCATTATTTTCAGAAAAAAGAAACCAAGATGTATTAGTTCAAGTGATTCGGATAGTAACAGTCAACTTCCTGCCGAACATTATACAAAAAAATTGGAATATATCGAAGAAAACACTCAAGATGTTATTATTTCCAGCCCCCTAAAACCTGTAAAGGGTAATAACTTGCTCAATTTTCTTGGAGCTGTAAATAAAACAACAAAAACCGATACAGTAAAAGTTGTAGACGAGTCTCTACCAAAATCTAGCGATGTTATTAAAATTAAATTGTTTTCACCTCAATGTGTTAATAAAACCCTTTTTTCTCAACGAGAGAAATGTTCTAAAATTAATGTTTTAAAACAAGAAGAACAAAAAGAAAAATCAAAAGTCGCAAGGGATGATAGAAATTCATCATTAAACAATACTATTGACGAGCTTATTTTAAAAGACTCAATCCAGATACAAAATATAAGTAATTCTATTCATTCAGTTTCGAGTGAAGACTCACCTGAGATATTGAATGGGCCGAAGTATCTGAAAAAGAAACATAAGACACTAGTATCAGGTAACGAATATAATGAACAAAATATAAGCGATATTTCTACATTGGAAGACTTTTCCTCTCCAAGAAGATCAATTAGAAAAAGGCTCAGCGTTAATTACAAAGAACTTGACTGTGGTTTGGGTGTAACAACAAGACTTGAGAATAAAAAACGAAAGACATTGGTAAAAGAAAAAAAATCAAAAGTCGATATAATAGAGAAAATTAATTTGCGTGGAACGGAAAGCCGTAAAAAAAGTGCTCCGATTGTACAAAATAAAATGGCTCCGGTATTTTTGAAGACCATCCCTAAGCCTAAAATAGATCCTGAAGTTGTAGAAGCAAGAAAAAGATTTTTGCTAAGTGGCGTTCCTGATTCCTTGAAAAAGAATACACTGAAACAGAAAAGGTAAGATTTTGTTCCAAAAGAATTGGTAAAATATTAAAATAGAAATTTCTAGAACGGAAGAAAGAGGATTCAATGTGTTTCCTAAAATCAGCCATATACAGCAAAAATGTAAGAGTTCTATGTGGAGCCTTACAAAACCCAATTTAGATATTAAATATGATGAAAGCTCATCTTTGGAAATTGAACTTGAAAGTTTGAAATTCCAGGGCTTAGCCGATACAACACGAAATAAAATAAATTTATTTATTGAAGAAAAACAGCTAAACCAGTCTAAACAACTTATTCATCAAATTAAGGCTCAAAATCCTGATTATCCTGTTTACAAAGTGTTTAAATCGATTTGCGAGAGGAATAATATTAATACTAAAAGAAATACAAAACGTTCACCAAAAAAATCTAAAAAGAAAAGTGTAGAAACCAATGAATTTAATGGAGAAAAACATGAGGTGTGGACTGAAAAATATAAACCTCTGTCTTCTAAAGAAATTATTGGAAATCACCAAAGTGTGGAAGCATTAAAAAAATGGTTAGACAACTGGAAACTTTATAGTCAGGATGTTAATTCAAAAAAGAAACTAAACAGTGATGCAAATTTCGACTGCATCGACTCCGAAAGCAGGTCTGAAAAAACAACCTTTTACGTACACTGTAATATAATTTTATTGCAGAGATAGTGGTTTAGGTATTGGAACTACTATGGTATTATATGGGCCTTGTGGATGTGGCAAAACGAGTGCTGTGTATGCAATTGCAAATGAATTAAATTTTAATGTAATCGAACTCAATGCATCTATAAAAAGAACGGGTAATAATATGTTAAAATAATAATAGTGTCAATTTGTTGTAGATGAAATTTTAAACTATCCTGTAAAAAAATATTGATTGTTGATAGTGATTTTGACGTCTATTCCAGGTAAAAAACTTCTTCAAGAATTGCAGGAGGCAACTCAATCTCACCAAGTTAGAAAAAAGGAAATGAATACTTTTTTTCAACCATCTCAAGGAAAGCTAAAATAGCCAATACAGAGGAGAATAGTGATGCAAGGAAAATGTGTATACTATTAATAGAAGATATTGATTTAATTTTTGAACAAGACGAAGGCTTCCTAACATCTCTTTCTCAATTAACAAACACCAGTAAAAGGCCTATAATTCTAACTACCACGGATATCACTCCTGTCCACGTGCAAAAATTTATCAATCAACATCAATGTATAGCTTTTCATCCTTTATCTGCAAGATGTCTAAGTGTATGGCTGCAAATTATCTGTTTAGTAGAACAAGGCATGCTAATAGAAAAAGACGATATTGGTCATTTTCTTAATTATAATAGAGGCGATATAAGAAAAACTTTATTGGAAATACAATTTTGGTCACAAAGTGGCGGCCAAATTAACAGAAATCGTTCCTATGCCATTAAAACAACTTCGAATAGAGATCTTAACGATATTATCTCAAATAATGATGATGAAGTTTTGTCAGAGCCATGTGAAAAGAGCGGAAATAGTGCGGAAACTTATATCCATAGAAATTGTCTTGACAGTTTCGAAATCTTCAATCGACTGCTACCACAGAATATTAAGTTAGGCTCTATTTGGTGGAACTTTTCAAATTTATTGGATATAAATGTTAGTCATCAAGCAGACGAGAATATAAATGGAAAGAAAAAGTTGAAAAGTCTGTTAGCCATGTACGATTCGCTAATTTTTACGGATACTCTAACAAAATCATTAAAATGTGATGATTTTGATTACGAACCCATAATGAAAAGCTGGTCAATGAAAAGTTTAGATTCGTTGGAATTAAATGAGAATTCATACAATCACAGTGGAATGTTTCAAGAATTATCAAATGATATCTGTCACACTTTGGTAAATGGTCATTTGGAATATTATAATAAAATCAATGGATCGACTACTCGATTGAATAAAGCCATGCCGAATTCTCCTGAAAAATCGTGAGTGTAACAAAACTTGTCATGTTCAAAGATTTTTTTCTGTAAAGTTGTTGAGTCAATTTATAATCACCCCAAAGAGAAAACAAAATAAGAAAATAACCGACTTATTTTAATTTTTAGGTGGAGAAATAATCAGCACGCTTGTGAAAAGTACTTAAAGGAATCCTTATCGCAATCCACTTATCTGGAAAGACAAGCAGTAGCACTGGATTACTTACCGAATCTTAGACACATCGCAAGATCTGAAGAAAAGAGGGCTATTTTAAATACGAAGCGAGGCAATCGGTTTAGACACTATTTTCGAGATTTGAACGTGACTTTTAAACCTAATCTTTGCAAATTAGCAAGTACTGTGTTGTTTAAAGATTCTTAATTCTTTTTCAAAGTTTTTCTGAATATTGTATGAATATCAGGTTACATATAAGATTGTATAATCAGCTTGGCTATTGAAACCCGTATTTAAGATTATTACTTTTTATTAAT
>JABRWK010000017.1:565817-612295 GCA_013372445.1 Hypothenemus hampei | reverse complement strand
CTGTTTTCGAGGAAACCTTTTCCTATTAGTCGTTAATTAAAAAATACATTTCACTAATATAACAGGACCTAGATACATATGTTTTCAATCAAAACGCCATAATGCACTTTGAAATAGCCTTTTATAAATGTATTAACAATGTGAAAATTTCCCATGAACGTATCAACAGGGTCTTAATGGAAAACTAATATTAAGTCATTTGTTTAACCGTTTCAAACAAACCGAACAAGACATTGAATGAATACGACTCCAGATAAATATTTATTTATATTGAAAGCAGAAAGCGATAAAAAATACGAAATTGCTGACATTTTTATTCCGGCACGCCTATAAAGAATTTCAAATCTTATTTTATCTATCGCTTTAGTGTTGGTGGTAGTAGTAGTAGTAGTTAAAGGTCAGTCTGTAAACAACACTTTTGGAAGTATATGTAACCCAAGGAAACATCTTTTAAGTAGAACAAATTAGTTAAAGTACTGCAGATAAGAATAATTTTAAAATAAATAATTAAAATGTTAATTGTCTTGTTACAGTACAATCTTCACATTCAGTGTGTGTACCGAGTGCCAGATACGTATGGCACAACGCGCCCAAATCCGTCTTTCTATCATCAATCCTTCTACGTTGGGCACACTTATGAAAGGCTCCAAGTGCGCCGCCATTTATCGTCTGTCTTCGTTTCGTAGACAGTTTGCCAGGGATCTGCCAGAATGGCCAAAAGTATGGACACTAACGCTTCCGCAACCGTCCCTCGCGGTGAATACGGCGATTCTAGTTGCGAAATAGATAAAAGTGATATTGTTGTTAGTAGTGATAAAATTAGTTCGGTTTCTAATGGCGTTTGCAATAGTAACCTCAATGAAAAAAGGAAGAAGTTTAATTTGGAAAGGTTACTCAATGAGAAGAATGCCAAAGGTAAAATTAAGGTGAATCCTTTGTATGATGATTCGGGGGAAACCGAAAAGCTATTGCACGATCTAATTATGCCGCCCGTTCATGAGGAAAAGCCAGTATTACACGTTCAATTCAATTATCAGGATAGCGACGCTTCCGTTAGGAAAGAACCTCCATCTCCGAGCCCTCCCAGTTCTTCTAACACCTCTTCCAGTTCGTCTTCATCATCTTCTTCATCAAGCGAATCTTTAGAATTGGCAGAGGCGCGACCTCCAGATGGCGGTTGGGGCTGGGTAGTGGTTGTGGCTTCGTTCTTAGTCAATCTTATAGCAGACGGAATTATGTTCAGTTTTGGGGTGATATTCAAGGAATTTTTAAAGTATTTCGGAGAAAACCGCGGAACCACCGCATGGGTGGGCGGTCTATTTATGTCCATGCCCTTATTATCAGGTCCGATTGCCAGTTTCTTAACTGACCGTTATGGTTGCAGAAAAGTAACAATCTTCGGAGCTCTGCTAGCATCTGTAGGTTTTATTGTCAGTTCACGAGCGAATAGTATGGTGGTTCTTTGCATTAATTTCGGAATATTATCCGGATTTGGGCTAAGTTTATGCTACGTTGCTTCCGTTGTAATAGTAGCGTATTATTTCGACAAAAAAAGATCATTCGCCACTGGATTGGCCGTTTGCGGTAGCGGAATAGGCACCTTTATTTTTGCCCCTTTGATCCAGATCCTTTTGCATGAGTACGGTTGGAGGGGAACCACTTTAATACTTGCCGGACTCTTCTTGAACATGGTAGTGTGTGGCTATTTGATGAGAGACTTGCCATGGACATCGGAAAAACAAAAATCCCTGGCCAAAGAACGGAAAAAGAATCGCGATATGAAACGGAAAAACCGATTGATGTCAGCTGATTCGTTCTCGGTGAGTACGGGCACTTGTACGGCTAGCGTATTGCAACCCATCATAGAACAGAACGAAGGAAACGAGTTCGATATTCAAAATGCCAGGTTGTGCAATTCGGTCGTTCATTTGCCGACTTACATAAGAGACGGCGAGAAAATACCTGTGGAAGTTCTGGAACTGTTGGCAGGAAATAAGAATATCTACAATATTCTGGTGGCAAATTATCCCACGCTTATGGCTCCATCGAGGAGTTTTAGTGATTCGGGACGATTAAATGATGCTGGATGTGGAACCTTTAAGCACGCTAATACTACTACGCAACTTTCACCGCCCCTGGTTGTTTCTCCAAAAGAAGATGACGGATTGTGGATCAAAAGAAATCCCTCTTCTCCCTCGTCGCCTACGCAAAAATCATTACCAACCAGGAAAGTACCTGGAGCAGCTTTTTTGAAAGATCTCAGAATACATAGGTAAGTTCCGAAAGGCTAAACCATCAACATTGCAATTTAAATTCTTTGCATTTTAGATTATCTGTTACCTATCGGGGTGCAATGCTAAATTTAAAACGATACAGACTAAGAGCGAGTTCATGTCCCGATATATACCGCAACTCTATGACGACAATTGCTCAAGAAAAAGTTCAATGGTATGCCGGATTGTGGGACTTTTGGGATCTGCTTGTCGACATGTTCGATTTTTCCCATTTCGCTGATCCGAAATATTTGGTGTTTGCCATTTCCAACTTCTTGCTTTATATTTGGTACGACGTGCCTTATGTGTACTTAACCGACAACGCTAGTTTGTTGGGCTACACAGACAACGAAGGTTCCATATTGATTTCTATTATTGGAATTATTAATATGGTGGGCGAGGTACGTAATATTTCTAGAATGATATTTTTACTGTTCCAAGTTTCCAATATAATTTATTGTTTGTACATACAGTACCTACTAAATAAAGACATATACCATTAATTTTATTTACTGCTTCTAACCGCCTCTTGATGGTGTTTTTCTTTCAGATAATACTCGGATGGGCGGGAGATAGATCTTGGGCAAACGCTAGTGTCATTTATGCTGTCTGCATGGGTCTTTGCGGAGGAGTGATAGCTCTGGTTCCACTAATCTCCGATTACTACATGTTGTGTTTAATATCCGGCGCGTTTGGTTTTCTTATAGCGGCCAACTATTCATTAACTTGCGTTATTCTCGTCGAATTAATCACATTGGATCGATTTACGAACGCCTATGGATTACTGTTGTTGGTGCAGGGATTTGGCAATTTGATTGGACCACCTATAGGAGGCAAATATTTAGAATAGAAATAAATTTTCACTTATTAATAGTCTTTCTTTTTATTTTAGGATGGCTCTACGATATCACTGGCACCTATCACTTGTCTTTTTATTTATCTGGATTATTTATAGCAATTTCCGGATTGATGTTAGTTATTATACCACTAACTAAAAGGTATAAAAGGTTTTTAAGGAAGCATTCTTCTTCTGAGGCTTCTATTAAAGAGAATTCGCCACAAAGTGAAATGCAAAATGATGCTGCATCAGAACATAATGCAGCTTAAATAATTGGTTTTCGCTTTTTTTTATTGAGTTTCAAATATATTTTATTCAGCCACTTTTATTATTTCAAATTCATATTTTTTTTGTTATTTTCATTATTATTTTTTAGATATTTAAATATAATTAATGTCTTCCTTTATCATTTATGAATTATGAAGTTCTAATGGGGTTTTTTCCCTAAAGTTGTTCTGACTAGTTGTGACGTATGGGGGTGATTGACAGTGTCTAAGGATCTAAAAAAAATTCTACAGCTTTAAATATATGCAATGTTGACTACAGCGTATTACTTAATGACATATCGATATTTCACTATAGAGCGATTTTCTGTTTTAATCTAAGAAGAAAAGTTTTTATAAACCTGAAGTCAAAAATTTAAACAATTTTTCGTTTTTTTTTCACTTGTTTCCTATTTTTTGTCAGGTAAATTATTCGAATTTGCTATGCTATAAAAGAATAACAATATCTACCTCTAAAATTTATAACGGTTGCTACAATCTACAGAGTGTTATAATTTTTTGAAACTATAATATATAACTTGAAAACGGTTTTTAGTTGTCAGAATGTTTTAGAATGTCAGTTATACAGTAGAACGTGAGGATTGGTAAACCTAACAGTAGCCTAAATATAACTCTTTGTAGACCATTATAAAGCCTGAGGATAGATATTGTTACTGTCCTTCTGGATACCAAATTTCAATTGTTTACCTAAAAAAATATATAAAACATATAGATAAAATTAAAAAAACAAAACTTTATTTTTTTAATTCATGTGTTGTTGGAACTTCTTTTCTTAGTACAAAATAGGAAATTATCGTGAAGGGAAATATTGGTTGTCATTAAGTAACACCCTATATATAGTATTTAAATCATATAAACAATCTAGTATGTATTTGGTCCATCTCGTAAATTATAATAATATACATATGTATGTATGTATGTATGTATGTATGTATGTATGTATGTATGTATGTATGTATGTATGTATGTTGAAGCAAATTAAAATGATGACAAAATTATAGGTTCTACTGAATTAGTTGTCAATCACCCTATTTACACAGAATAGTTAGGAGTTTATATTAATTATGCAGTGGTTCCCATTATGTTCAGGTAGTTCTTTTGGAATATGTTGCCATGAAATTAAATTGAAAATAACATAGAAAACTTTTAGCTCATTTTGAGAACCGCTGCTTTAGCCAATGAATAGGGGTTAAGTGATTTGATAAAGTTGTAATTAAATTAGATAAATAGCGGAACAACCTACCTCTTATTCAGACGTTTTTTGGTAACTTTTTTAAAGTATAATCCGAATCTCAGGTTAGACGTTTACAATTCCGAGTGTTTCAGTTTTGTAAAACTACTCTAGTCGCAACGTGTGAAAATCCTTATTAAACTACCATATTTAATGAACCACAATTGAAGAGCAGACTTGAATAAGGAGCTAATTGCCAAAAAGTGAAATATTAAAATGATCAACTCTCTCAAACGACACATACTACTTATACAGATTCCACGTCTTTAGAGCCAATTCACAGGAGCAAATATTCGTTTGGAACTTAGCCCCTTCTAGAGAACATCAAACATAGTATTTAACACCTTTTTAGTGAAACAAACAAATTTTCCTATTTTTGGCATTTAGCCCCTTATTCAAGTCTGCTTTTTAATTATTAATGATAATCAATAAATTGCTTTTATATTACATGTATGTGAAGGGGGAAAAAGGTTTTGATGTTGTTTTAAGTTGAATCTCATGGTAAAATGTTAAAGTTAGTCCTTTTTTATGAATTTACATACATATACGTATGTATAGTTGGTGTAATTCGCTATAAACAAAGTTTCTAATCAATTTTGTAGAGGCTGTGCCCAAGTTAGTAGTTGACTATAAGAAATAATCGACTTTTCGTAATTTACCCCTAACAATTCTGCGAATGAATTATTTTCGAATAATCGTTGATGCCACTCCCAAGATTTTTTAAATTTAGAAAAAAAAACACGTTAAAGTCTAGTAGATAGGGTATAATTCTTACACAACTCGTCAAGATGTTGAAAAGCTAAACCTGTGATTGAATTCGCTTAAATCCGTAGTATTCGAAGTACATGATGTTAGCTTAACGAATATTTGTAGAAAACCGACAATTAACCACATAAGGAGATTATATGTACCTTTTAAAAAAATTGGAAACAAAATAAACGCCACAATGTTTGATAAGTATTGTACCTATTTAGAAATGTTACTACGATTTGAACTTCTTACATATTCTTCTACAATAGTACTCTCGCTTAGGACATTTACTGTAATGCTAGTATTTTAGGTTCGTTTAAAAATCCGTAGTAGTCCGTCGTCAGTATTCCATTTTGAAGTGCTATGTTTTTTTGCTATTTGTGTTTCATTATATTTTAAATTAATATCTTCTGTTCGAATATATTACTTGTTTTTTTAAGAATTTTAAATAAGTATACAACGGATAATTTTTGTAATATAAATTTACTGTTTTAATTTAATTATGCATATAACTGTTCTAAACCAATTTCAAAGTTACGAAAATAGATTAACATTAATCGGAAAACAGTGCATTTTAATTTCTGCATAATTAGTTGTGACAATTTTAATGTTGAACGAAAAATTTGATCAATTCCCTAAAGGGGTAACGCCGACAAACTTGTTGGATTTTTACTACTATTTACAACTCAATTGAAGTTCGAGAAGTAGGAATTTATTTTGCCACCTTTATCTCGCCCAGGACCATCAGCTCTTCAACTAGTAGAACCCCATTGTCCAATGAACGCGAACCAATTAGGTGCTATTATAGGATTGTAGTGAGGTAATTACCATATAACTCCTTTCTCACTTCTGATACTAATACGAATCATAAAGTGCAGGAATTCTAGTAATCCTCTTGCCATATCTACAAACTTCCTTTTTTATCAATAAAAATAGAAGTGCCTAACTATGAAGCACATCAATGCAGTCCGCATCATGACAATGGGTGCCCGAAAGTGTGTCAATTATCATAATACTGTTAAATCCATTTAAACCAATGAACATTGAAGTAACTGTCTAATAAATATACTTATTTCCGTGCAGAAATTTAGATATTTCTACACTAAACATTGAAATAATTCTTAATGCTTTTATGTGATATTTCAATGGAGATATTTCAAACTATGTAAAATTCGTATATTAAAACAAAAAGAAATATTTTGTAGGAATACACCTGTTGGTAATGAAATGATTGATGTTGTAGCATCAATTCCCGACAGTCCTATGGGCACAATTCAATACCACTACCAAGAGTCGAATTACACAAAACCTTCCTTCTTTTAAAATGATAAACAAAAAATAAATAAAATTAAAGGATGGTTGTTTTTAAATCTTAATAACTTTTTTTAATCATCTTATGAAAAATTTACATTGGAGCTTTTTAGATAGAGAGATAGCTTTTCTTCACGTTTGTCAAGTCGATCTAAGGTGATCTAAGGACACATCTCTAATGTGTAGTATGGATTAATGATAATTGGTGTTTTTTTTCAATGTATACATATAGTTATCTGGTTTCTTTGTTAGTTTATATCGATAAATTGGGGTGGTTGCTAATACAGATTTGTGTTTCTTTAGCTTTGCTCTCTTACATTCACATGTCTAAATCAATCATAATTATTATTATGAATGCTCTTAGAAGATATTCATTTTACTGTACTGATTAATGCATTTAATAAAATTCTGAGTGTCAGGTATAAAAGAAATTCGTTTTTTTTACTCGAACAGGAGAGTACTATAAGATACATTTAAATAAAATGGAAAAGATCCTGGCAAAACATAATTCTAAATTGCGTCGCCACAGACCTAATCATGACATATGGCGGAAGTGCCGGCCTTAATGATAAATAGTTAATGCAGGAATTGTTCAAAAGAGACTATTGGATTTAAATTTGTTAATATATGGATACTATTTGTTTGTTTATTAACAAAAAAATAATATAATATATTTTATGCTGAATTTTAACATTCGCTCGGTGACTACGGTATGTAATATGTCTTTTTCACTGCTACCGTAACCAGTTTGCCAAATGTCCTAGTGGTATCTTAGAAATAAGGTAGTAGCATACGGATAGGTAAACATATCTATATACTACTTATTCCAACAATACAAACATCGGGAATCGAGAACAAGAAGGCCAAAAAATCAATATATGGTATACATGGGTACGTACACGATAAGTTGGCGGAGTTCATGTTTAAATTGTTCTACCGACAGGGGTTCACGCGAAGAAATCAGAATACTTGTAATAAGACTCTACTTCCCTTAGACGGAATAAAAATTCCATAAAAATACATGGGTTACACCAACTCAATTCCCAAACAGGTACCTTCACAGTAATTACTACCCACCAAAAACAATGGCTGTAAATGAAAGCAGTATATCCATCATACTACAAGTTTTGGGAATATTACATAAAGAATTTAAAAAAGGGGGAAAAACGATAATGTTTGTAATATCAGACAGTCCTTTAACTATTTACAACAAAATCAATAGCAAAACTATCGCTGATAAAACATATTTCCAAAAAGTTCAAAAGATACAACCAAAACCCTGAATAAAGCAAAGCAAAATGGAGAGATCTAAATTTCTGTTGGAAGCTTTCTCTGGAATATTCTAAAACATTCTGGAATCATTTTTCTAGAATTCGACTCTGGCAAATCAGAACGCTTCCCGTATTTTCTATTTATACGAGATTACTTCAAAATACGAAGAAAATATGTGAACTCTTCTCTTATGTTGTGTCTTTTATTATTTGTTTGTTGTGAACATTTTGATGTTTTCCATACGAAGAGAATATGAACCAGAATGTGGCTGTAACTTTTTATGAAAGTGCTGCAATTAAAGGCTTTTTAATGTTGTGTTGTAAGTCTTTGTCAAATATCACTTACAATTAGTTTGGTACCCTGGATCATAAGAATTTATTTGGCTCTGGGAGGAAAATTTCGACTTATATATGAACCTTCGTCACATTTTGTATTTTTCGCATTCATATATTGATGCTGTGCTATTACTTTTGAATAGTAATTTTGCCCGATTTATACTAAGGTAATTATAATGTACATAATCTATAATTTATAATTATAAATAAATTATTATGTAGTTATATTAAGAGACGCAAGATTTGTATGATTGCCGTCCTTACTATCGGTAATAGTCATTTTCTATCAGGGAAATGTAAAAGAGGACTTGGAGTTGCGAATAACTGCCAAAGTGTCAAACAACTACGATGAAAATTGGGAATACATCAAGTATCGTTTACGCTTTTCGATGCTTCTCAGAAGGTGTATTATCTGAGAAGCATGCCTCGATTGAAGTTCGACTCCCATGTGTCCCATCGAGTTGTCATCGACCGGTTAGTAAACCAACTTTTGTTTTCACCCGAAAGTGAAGACCGGGATAAACAAACGTTCATTTGTTTCGGTGATGGTAACCTCATGGCTGAACGTACTACAAGATCCTGCGGGCTGAAATTCTTGCCAGCAGTCGTTGATCTTTGAGAAGCCTTTCACCGATGCCGCGATAAATATTGCGTGGTGGAAGTAGATGAGTTTTTAACTTCAAAAGAATGTTACCGATGCTACCTAAATGTTTTCATTCGACGCCAATGTGGCGCCGAATGAAAGTAGGCGAAGGCGACGTCATGACCTCTAGTTTTCTAAAACTACAGAACCTAAGAATGTGGAACCACACAGAAATAATGTGTAAAGAACTGTATTTTTTTATTTATGTATTTATGGTCATTACTTTAGAACAGAAAAATTCATTTTGAAATATTCATATGTATGTAAAGCCCCCTTGACGCATAAAAACGAACTCATATATGTATGTAGATGTTACGAATACTGAATTGAAGAATTTTTGCAACTTTTACATGTTTGTTACATGTTCCTTGAAAATATTACCGTTTCTTTCCCATTTTATTGTAAAACTATCGTATTTATTCATTTTTTGTTCATAATCGTTTGAAATGTCCATTTATGGCTAATAATAGTTAGTCTACAGATGAAAAAAATTATACAGTGTGTCCTTTTGAAAACTTCCACTTCCCTTATGTGGAAACAGATATACCTATTTTTTAAAACATCACCGAGACACATTATTTTGGTTTCTTAGTGAAGCAATTTTAACGTAGAAATTAGCTCGTCCCTTTTAATCCTTTAGCCTCCAGGACCCACAAACAAATATCTTATATTGGAAGGGGGATTTAGTATTTACTAATGCAAAGGCATGATTGAGTATTATACAGGTATGTAAGTATTTATTTATCAATTGTATTTTAGAATGTAAAGGCTGTCTGACACGGGACTAATTTTAATGATAAATTTATTTTTAAATTTTTATCACTAAAATCTGCAACCAGTCAGTATTATGTTGATTGGCCAGGAATAGTTGTCAAAACTGTCACATTGTCATTTCATTGGATCTGACCGTTGTAGATTTTAGTAGTAAAAACTTAAAAATAAATTTATCATTAAAATTGGTCTCGTGTCAGACAGCCTTAAGACATAAATTTAAGAATAGACTTTATTAATGAATGAAAAATAATGGATAACATTTCGAAAATCTAATGGGTTTTATAAAAAAAATTGTTATGTTGATGTTTGTCTTTAAAAATTATCCAGAAAAATTATTCAATTATCTATTATTTTGTTATTTTTTATTATTATTTAATAGTATTCAGAAATATACGGAAATTTGTTAAGGCATTTTACTAACGAAAAGACATTATATTAATGAGAAATATTAATATTAACACAATACTAATAAAAAAAAATATTTATAATGCGACTAATTTAAGATATTTAGGGGCTCTGGAGGGCGAAATGTTGAAAGAGACGGGGTAATTTCTACATCAAAGTTGCTCCTTTTCGATACCAAAATTAATCTCTTGATAGTTTTTTAACGAGTGAACTTGTTTCGAGATAATGAGGGGTGAACGTTTTAAAATTAACACCCTGAATATTATTCTATTCTTCTTCCAAATTAAATTTCAGAAATAAATATAAATATTATAAGATTGACGTTAATGCATTGTTCTTGCGTTCAGTTGAAAAGAAAAACCGAAGAAAAAATAATGAGATTGTGGTGCATTAAAAATCGTCTCGAAAACGTTCCATGATAAAGAAAATGGTGAAAACGCTTTCACGGAATTAGTGGTATGATTTCGATAAAATTTATGCGCAAACTTTTCGCCACAGCATCGTCGACTGTCTGGACCGAAATCTCTCTCTCAGTCCAGTCTTCGTCGCGACGCCCGTTCCGGAGCTATTCTTCTCTCTAGAAAAGTATCCAACAAGTTGGATGCCACGTTCGAGTCGACGTATTATAGTTTAAGCCTCTACTGAAATATAATTCACTACAAATTAAGAAATTTTTCTGTGGTGAGTATTAAAAATTAAAAAAAAATGTATATATATACGAGGAGCTTGTCATAATGTCACAAGTCTATTTCTAAATTTTTTGAAAATGATAGATGTTCGTCTTATGTTTGAGTTTCATTGAGCGAAAAGCTACATCAAACTATGATTATATTTATTTATGTTTCAAAGCATAAATAATATTAATTTTAGAAACCACTATTCAATATCAAGTTATTTATTTTTGAGGATCATAGACTGGAATTGTAGCAATTTTCAAAATTCATGCATCATAAGTATATAGTCCTCTTATGCTAATTATATATGTATCTCATTGAATTTTAAATACTCGATATAAATATTTATTGCTATAAATATGTAATAACAATAAACGAATAGAAAATTTAAGTGACTTTGTGGGCAAGAGAAACTGTCGTTGTTATAAAATTATAACGTTCAAGATGAACTTTGCATTTTGTTGTTAGACATCTGATAAATATTAATTTCCCGGAAAACTTTGTCAGTTGAATAAAGTTGTTTCAATATCGTTTTCTATGGATTTATAAATAATGTTGTGTGACTACTCAGAGGACATTTAATAAAAATATATTATACATATGAAATGAAACACTTTTTGGGATTAAAACACTTTACTAAGTTTCACATACATTTCAATTTTCTTTGTTTAAAAATTAAAAGGAACTATAATTGTTTAACAATTCAGTCTTAAATATAAAAATATTGATCATAAAACGGGTTTTTTTTCCAATGATTTCGATTATTAAACTAAATTATTATGAAAACCTCCTTGTGTAAATCTTTAAATATGTAGTCTTTTATTTTATCTCCTCAATAAAACAATGAATGTTTATAACATTTCTTATAAAGCGTTATTGAATTTATCTTCCCAATAATGTTCATCAATATGTACATGTATGTAAGAAATAGTTTTATTTACGCTTTTTTCCTTAAGGTTATCTAAATTTATTTTAAATTTATATTGTCTTGTTGGGTTTTTTTTTTGGGGGGATCAACAATGTGAAATAAAGGAAACCTCTATTCTCAGAAAGTCAACGTTCAGACATTTATTATGTCATGATCAAAACACATATTTTAAATAATAACTTTTTATTTTTAAAATTTTAATGTTAGCCTTATTTTTAAATGGCCATTTTCCAAAAAAGCATTTTTAATTTTTAAATGTAATTTTCAAATCAACATCAAAGAATTTTGCAATAATATAGAAACGTTAACACTTTAAATTAATTATATGTAGATCGGTAAAATCCCTATTTGCTATCAATCGAACAATGACTAATCGCCTTCTCCTGATGATGAAAAAATAAATAGTTTCAGTTGCAATTCAAAAATAAATGATTTATGTATTACGGTTTGCGTATTTAATTGAGAAATTGTGAAGTGGAATCCTAATGAATTAACATGACGATAATGATTTTTTATTATTGTTTATTTCTGTATAAATATTAAATATATAAAAAATTCAATAAAACAAACCCACACTGAAGTTGTTTATTATGCGGAATATTCTAATAACAAATGTATACTAAAAGTTATTATATCAAAATATTTGTTGTTACGGTTTTCAACGCTGTATATATACACATAATTTATCTTTTTCAATATAATTTACCTAAGACCACACGAAAATAAAACACCTTTGTTAAATTCAATATAAATATTTACGTTTTAAACTCGGGTTGCGTAGCCTTTGATATTTACAATTTGATTCAATTTTTTATAGATTATTTAAATTCAAAATTCACCGTTCAAGAGTATTTTGGAATCAAATTTGATTCTGAGCTCGTTAACATTTCCTTTGTGGAGTTATATAAAGTTTAATTTTCCGAACTTAGCTTCACCTGCCTATGGTATAACTTTTCACAGTAACTATGTACTTCGAAAACAAATGTGTTCCAAATTCTTAGTAAAATGAGACTTAAGTACGAAATAATAACAATTCAACATTTCATCTCAAAATTATTCTGATTACGTTTGATCAAGTTACAAATTTGATATAATTGATTTTAATTAAAATTATACAGGGTGTTTCACGAATATGGGCATCTGCATATATTTGTGAAATATCCTGTATGTTCCTCGTATGTATTAGGTAAAGTAATATGTGAGAAAAATTCGTCTTAAGTTTAATACAATCTTATCAATACCTGATAATATTTTATAAACAAAAATGCCTTTCTTGAATAAATTGGTAAATTTCTATGAAAATGGACGTATTTACTAATTTGACGGGGGTAGTATATTTTATACAAAGGACTACTATTTTAAAAATAAAGAAGATTTCGAAATCCAAACGTCATAAAATATTTAGATTTCAATTTCTCAGGCTTGCAAGCGTACGGAACTTGACGTTAGACTATATCTGAGGTTTTTCTCTACGGTGCTATTGAGGCACAAACAAAAAGAGAAAGAGAGAGAGAGAGAAGAAGAAGAAGAGAGAGAGAGAGAGAGAGAGAGAGAGATAAATTAAAGAGATTTTAATGGGAACGTAAAATCATAAAAAGTACCATGAAAAACAACTTTAGTACTCACAGATTTTTCTTAGAAATATTTAATAACCAGAGTTGTTGCAACTTTTATACAGTGTCCTTTCCTGGGTGTACATATAAATGTGTAAAATTAGCAAACACAGCTTAAAGTTAATAATATTAATTATTTATTAAATATGTATTTAAAACTAATATTGAAATAAAGCGTCTATTTATAAACTAGCAGTTTCGGTTTCTACAAAACACACGGAGATCCCAAACCTTTTATTACAAAAATAATAGCAAGAATACTAACAATGAAAGTATTACCTACAATAAGATACAACAATACAACACAATCAACCTGAAACATTGAAAAGAATCAAGTTAAAATGCAGCTTTGTAATATTATTGGGGTATTTTCGATTAAATGTTAACTATAGAATTTTTCTATTTTTAATACACAATACTTACCTAATTCTGACTCGTCTTTATAATTTTTTCTTTGAAATAATTCCCCTTAAAGATTCGAGTTGTAGAGGGAGCACAAACTCGCATGTTCGTTGGAGGGCCCTTGAATTTCATATTATTAAATTCATATTCGATTTGCCGAACACTGTTCGGTGGCCCAGAAAATCATTTCGAAAATTTTGACAATCCAAAGATTGATTTCGATCCTTCTTACATGAGATCTGGATTAACTTTTATACAGTGCGACTTAAGTACATCCTTGTTTTACTCGTAACCAAAAATAAAAGACGTAGAAGGGAAGGGGGAGCTATTGAGCCACCCTGTATGCGTTATTTTTGCTAAAATTTCATCATGTAGTGCAATAAAATGAAAAATGTTGGGGAAATTGAGCAAATTAAAAATTATGTTAACATTTTCGGGAATTTGAAAACGAAAATATTTTTAATTTTCATGACGGGTGGAAATTAATGAATTCTAATTAGCAAGAAAACAATTTTTTGGAAATTTAAAAGAAATATTTGAATTTTTTAATTAATTTAATGACATAAAGAAAAATTAAATGTGTATCTTTTGTGTTCAACTCAAAAAATATTTATTATTGAAAGTCCTATAATGGTTGGAAACTACGATAAACCTATATAAGCTTATATTGTAAATGTTTGAGTTTCATCATTAATCTAACAATAAGATACTGTTGACTCGATTAGAATTTCGTTATGATTAATAGAGTAACTAAATTCTCAGAAATCCGATAATGTTGTTTTAAAAATTATTATTTCGTTACCACATTTAATGTGGTATTAGTCACATTTCCCCACTGCCTCCTAATAAACTAGGGTTGTTGGCGATTAATAGACTGTATAAAAGTTCTTTTCAAAAGAATTCCAGGAAAAATGAATTCACGTCACTTTTTCTAAAAGAGAAAATTTCTTCAGATTCTTCACTTTTCAGCTCTTTCCAACAGGGAAAAATTAATGCTTTTTTATTATCGAGAAAAAAATTGAACCCAGTTCAGGTAATCTTCTTTGGAGAGGATCCGGTGACAAGACGTCACTAATGGAAACAATGGGAAGGGCCCGAACATTGTTCTATAAGCGATTAAATTAATGTAGGTCTGGTTTATTCTATCACATACACACCGACAGATTATTGATTTTATATTTGAAACTTTCGAGATGAAATATAATTGGCAGCATTTATGAGGTCCCAACGTTGTTAGTAAAAGTCGTTAATTAATATATTCGGTCGTAGTAGCTTATTTATCAATTTGTTCAGATTCGAATCCGCAAATAAATGATATCGATACGTTGTACGAAAAACAATTATTTACTTTAAATGTTTCTTTTTTAATGAATTTTCATTGAAATTCTAACAAAACCGAAAACGGAAGCCAATTAATTTGTAATTCTGAATTTGGAAAGATATAGGATTTACATGGATGCTTAAATAGACAATTTGCCTTTTAATTTCATTGAAAATAAATCAAAGCTGTAATTGTTGCCATTAATTCTGGACGTCTAGTATTTACTAGATTAAGTCATAATCAAGTTAATGATTATTACGTTCAAACATATCTGGAAACGACAATGGGCTGAATTACTTGTAACAGTGGTAATTGAAAGGTCACCACTAGAGACGATAATTATCCAGCACATGTGAGAAAAATATTAAATATTTACAGCAGAATTAAAATAGTCTTGTTTTCATATTGAAATGGACGGGAATTAATATATTCTGAAGTTAGTTGATGTTGCTTTTGAAACGCAAAATGCCTCTATTTTGTCTTTATGAGATTTCGAAATGTACCAACTTTATTTCTTTTGAGACTCGTAAAAATATAGTTGAAAGCCAATAAAACAGTTTAAGTATGGAAAACTGCATTAAGGGGGCACCTGAAAGTTAAAGGAGCGATTATGTTTTTATTTGGATAAAAAAATTTTTATGACATTATTATCCTTTGTGACTAGAATTGCCATAATACGAAGGGAAAGTTATTGTACTCGGAATTGGGCATTTTCATAAAATAAAAAAATCAGTTTATGTGACTGGAAAGAATTTTTTCTTGATTATACATAACTAAATTGTAAATGCCCTTCTGGTTAGGATTTGCGTCAACATTTAGGCTTCCGTGGATTAGGAGGTTTTTACCCTTGGGGTTAGTTGGGGACTCTTCTTAAACGTTCCACAACTTTAATAAACTCCACTACGTGAAAAGAAGTTGTCAGATAAATCGCCTTTTCCTATAAAAAAGCTAATAAATGCTTTTGGAAAAGCACAAATTAACTTATTCGCTTCATTAACGCCAGCATTTTGCAGAGTTAAAATGATCAATATTCTTGATGCTTCTCAAAGACTTAATTAGACTTTAGTTGACTACAGTAAATATGCAAATTGGAATGTAGTGCTTCAGTACAAAATTCAAAACCATTTTTTTGCTGATGTTTTCTTTAGTGTTTCTTGCCTTCCATATTGCAATGAATTCTTTGATTCGAAAAAGTAAATTTTAGTTGCATTAATTAATAAAAATGAATTATTTCGACGCGTACAGATACCGTGAATCGATGGGTCGGTTATCGCTCAAGTGTTAAAAAATCGATTCGGTTAACACAAAGAACAAGACTGGAAATTAAAACCGCTATGCCCGATTGAACCAATGATTAAAGGCAAAATTAGTGGAGTTATTATTAATTTTTTTTCAGGCTTTTTATATAGGGATTTGAAACATTTAATCAAAATGATACTTAAAACTCCATTCTCTATTGGTGATTTAAATCAGATTTAATCTGGCTTAATATTATGTCTGGCCTGTAGTCTGAAACGAGAATATTCAAAAAATATGGCAGTACCTGTAGCTAAAAGTGAAACGAATGTCATGGTTATGACAATATTCAACATGATTGAAAAAAATAAACAAAACCTATGTCACCATTCGGAGTTGGCTGCGTTTATACACCGAATTACAGTGAACGATTTTGTTGAAAACATCCCGATTTCTAATCGATCAACTAATTGTAAGATAAAAGTTATTTTTTATATTCCAATAATAAACTTTGAGTGCTAATAAAAGAACAATCAGTAAACGTCTTCGCTTTAACGATATTTACAATGCTCGAATGGAAAACTTATTTGGAAAACTGCTCGAATCGAAATTAATAGGTTTTCACAAGCCAATTGATCATGTTAATACTAATTGAATTTCTTTTTTATTCTTATAACAAAAGAATGACTGTCATTGAAATTTTGTTTAAAAAAGAAATCACCATAATCCAAAAAGAATATAAACACATTAATTTCATACCAAATTACAATGCCCATCAACTTAAAGCAATCAGTACAATGCTCATGAGAGTAGTAAATTATGTTAATCTTTTTATTTCATATTGACGAGACTCTAAATCCAAACAAACGACAACCTTTATTCTAGATTAATCCCCCATAGGCATGTAAGCTTAATCTACCCATCAACGAGTTTTACAATGAAATCAATAAATAAATTATGTAACTATGTACTA
Source organism: Hypothenemus hampei (assembly GCA_013372445.1). Lineage (NCBI taxonomy): Eukaryota > Metazoa > Arthropoda > Insecta > Coleoptera > Curculionidae > Hypothenemus > Hypothenemus hampei. Next base: position 595,032 of record JABRWK010000017.1, on the reverse strand, counting down.
TAAATTAAGGTTTGACATGTTGTTTTAGTCTAATTTTAAGAAGTGTTCGGAATATATTCATTGTCAGACAAAATCCACCGGAATAGAAACAGCATGTGCGATATTATTTTATTCATGAAAAAAAAAGCATAGAACTAAAGAATGTTGGGTTTGTGCTGAATTGAAAATTAAATTGGACAGTTTCGTTCAAATCAAAAAAACTATATTGACTCGGTTTGACTCTTATACTTTTTCATTTTAAATTTTCAACTCTCGCAAATGAATGACGAATATTGGACCGACTTATTTGACCCCTCGCCTGTTTCCGACACGGCTTATCATCTAAATTTTTCAAAAAATAAGTAGATATATAAGGATAAGAGCTCAAGTTCATACTTATATAAGTTTGGGCAAACTGTTTGACATGTCAAATACTAAATAAACTTTAAATGAGGGAAAAATGTTTCAACTTTATTTATTGCTCTGTTTGCTTTTAAATAAATGTATATTTAAAGAGTATATATAGTATATGCATAAAGGATAAGTAAGCATCAAATATACTACATATAAAAGCTTATTTTGAAATGCAACAAATGTAATTAAAATTAAACATTTTATATGGTACATTATGCAGTTTATAAGCATAAATATTATAATTAATAAAATTAGGAAAACAGTTTTTTATACATATATTCTATATATTTTCTATTTATTGTCAGTCATGATCTTTCCTTCAAATATTTTCCTAAAACAAAAGCGACTAAGCTTTTCTCGAAAACAAATAGGAGCATCTGGTTAATCCTGTCATGTTTATATCATAGATTTAATGCAAATTAATTTCAATATAATTCATTTGAATGGTTAGTTCACTTTTGACTTGAGTTAGTACTGAATGAATCTATCTTAAACCTCCTATTTTTCGGATGTGTGCGTTATACAAGGTGGTCCCATCCATCATTGGCATGCACATACGTCGACTGGTGACGTACATGCCAATGATGATTGATGACATAACGAATAACATTCAAAAATTGAACTCGATGTACTCGTAGTAAAGTCTTCTGATACTAATTGAAATGTAAAATAAATGCAGTCATTTTTATTATAAAGTCGGGTAATGTGCATTCAGTGATATAATTTTCCTGGATGCATCATTGACGGCCTAGAGGTGATTGCAATATGCATGTCGTTGTGTTGGCATGACGCCTTTGGCAATCGCATTTCCGATATAATGTGTATGGTGTTCCGGGATTTTCCGAAAAATCGATATATAAATGGCTGAACGGTGAAATTGCCTTTTTGCTTAAATTGAGAGATTGCGAAACGGTGCATTGCGACGCTGTTCACTCAGCTTTTTTTCCAATCGAGATAATTAAGCCGCTGTTTTAATTAAATGGATGCTATATCGCTTTACTTTGTATTATTTATCCACTTTTACAAAATCCTTTTTTTCCGTGTCGTGTAGATCGTATATCAATTTCTGATTTCCATGTATGAATATTTAAAAAATAACAGATTGTACGCTTTCATGATCGAAAAAATCGTTAAGAAATTTTTCATTTGGGCTTAATTGCCGCGGTTCAAAGCTCTTTACACCTGACGTTTCGCTCACAACTGAGGTGCGCATCTTCAGACACGATAATTTATGAAAATATACAGGTTAAATTAAGTTAAAAAATCGTTTTATGTATAGCACAACTGCATCCATATTTTTGCTACAGATTTCTCTGCTCAAATAACTTGTTTTGCCGATATATTTTTTTGATGTAAATAACAAATTTATTGAAACTGAAATAGTTTGCAGTCGCACTGTCAATGGTGTCACTTTGGCCTCTATCTCATCGTTTTCGACGATGCTCATCGCAGTTGTGAACGAAATGTAAAATGTAAGAACCTTGAAACCACAGCATTGAAACTTCAATGAAAATTCTCTTCTTAAAAAAGGTTTGATTTATCTACGTTTGGATCATTTATTGTTCCTTTGGAAATAGTTCAAGAAAAATAACGATATTTCTAAAGGAAGCTGCAATAGTCTTTCGTAATCATAATATTTCCGTTGAAAAAGACACAAAATAAAATAAGACTAATTTGTGCAGAGAGATATTTTAACAAAATATTAATGAAACTCAAGAAGGTTGAATTAAAAACCCAAAATAATTTGCTAAAGGGGAAATAACAATCTTCCCTTGGGAAAACGAGAAATTTGGAAACTTTCTTTGAAAATCCTATTTCGTGAAATTTAATTAGTTAGATAGACATCAAACAGTAGTAATGCAACCCAAATATTTAAAAATGAAATCAATAAAATGGAATAGTTAGTCTGAAATGGTTCGTTAAACTTAAACTTCCACAATTGGTCGCAGAACAAGTAGGTAATCGGGGAAACACGCCGAAGTAATCGAGTGAAAATTAATACGTGGGAAAATCAGTTTAAGTAAAAGCAGCAAATTGCAGCAGTTTCTCCTGAAGCGTGAAATATCTAATTATTGCCAACACAGTTCACACAGGATAATACGTATTCGCACTATAATTGTGTTGAAATAATAATGACGATTAACTTAACTCCAAATTAACTTTTCGACTAACTTCGAATAAATATTATTATTTTAAGTAATCAAAGGCAATTTATTTTCAGGACAGTTTCATGAAAATTACCGAGTAACGTTGAAATGGTGTGGCATGGACGGCGAGAACCGGATTATCCTAAATGTTGGCGGAATTCGCTACGAGACCTACAAAGCCACTCTCAAGAAAATCCCTGCAACAAGATTATCTAGGCTCACTGAGGCGCTAGCTAATTATGATCCAGTGCTGAACGAGTATTTTTTCGACAGACATCCAGGAGTTTTTGCTCAGATTTTGAACTACTACAGGTAGCAAAACATTTCAAAACAATGTAAGAAAATAAAGAAGGCATTCTTATAATAAATAGAGGCTCTTATAAAGTGAGACATCTCAAAAGACTGTAAGAAGTTATTTTTATTCTATTTGTCAGTAATTTATATTTGAAACAGCTTCAATATTCAGGGTGATTCGTAATGAAATTGACATAACAAAAGTACATATAAAGGTCTTCGAAGTATACCGATTGGTAATATAATTTTCTTTCTAAGGTTTACTGATGAACGGAAAAAAATATATATTTTAGGAGTGTCTTAACATAGAGCAACCAAATTTGGAACATATTTCACTTGTATTGAATCATGAATTGGTAAAAATTTGAAATCGATGCCTGCTCAATAAAGAGTAAAGCGTTACTGTTAAATGGTGGATTAGAGTAAGTCACTCCAAAAATTATATGGATTTTTTTATGCGCAGGATAATCCTTAAATAGAGATCCCAGTTTACTGACAAATTTAATTCTGAAATTTAATTCTGAAATTTAATTCTAATGGTTTTTGAAAAAATCCTGACTTTGTAGAATATTGTTAAGGCCTATTCAATGAGATGGTAAGTAGATGAAGCAGTTTGCAACTAGTAGGCTACGATTGTTTTTTTAAAACATGTCATTTATAAAGCATCACTCATTTTTTATAACATCTGTTCAAAGATCGCTGAAAGATTTTCATTTAGTGGGTGTTGGGGATTTGCGAAGGTATTTATCCTAGGAGTGAGAAAGAATATTGCAAATTTCTTAATCGTATGATCCTACACCAGGAAACATTTGCCAATATTGAAAGCATGGCTCGAGAATCTGGATCATTTCGCGTAAGTAATGTTGGAAAGCGTGTCTGTTATCCAGTAAATGCAGGAAACGAAGAACTGCTTTTAGGAAACGTTGAAAATAAACCTCATACCAGTACCATAGGATTCTCTCAAGATTTTCATATACCATATACCACGGTCCATCGAATTATAAAACGTTTCTGTTTCATCCCTATTGTGTCCTAATAGTTCAGGAATTGTAACCTTTTTGTAATTTTCCTTTGATTCAGAATATTGAATTTCAAAAGAAGTTCGCTTTCACGGATGGATGAGGGTTGTTTTACCCGAAGAGAAATTACAAATGCATGTGTAGAACTTCCGCCAATATTCGAACGAAAATCCACCTGCAGTAATCGCTCTCCATTTTCAGCATAAATTTATATTAAATACTACTAAATGGAAGCTTTATTGGTTAAATTATTAAAAATTACTCTTTTAATACTGCGTAAATCAATTTTTCGATTTTTGGAGTACTTATAAAGGTTGCTTAGGACAAACATTTGTTAGTTTTATCACAAAAGCCATTGCTACGGAAACAAGCATTCTTTCCATGTTATACTATATACATGTATATTTCCATGTATATTAACTTATTGGTCAAGAAATTAGAAACCACACGTTTGACCGTGTCTGAATCAGTTTTAAACTATTATACATATTTGATTTTGATTCGTAAAAGTACGTACAACACTTGTATCACTTAGTATTGCTTGTAACATAAATTATATTTTCTGAGCTTGTGTTATGACTTTTCTACATCTAAGGCGATTCAAACGTCTAAAGGATTGCGCTGGATTTGTCAATAAATGGCAGAAAAAGTTATTTTTAATGTTTTAAAGCATATATTGTAGAACGTTATGAAAGTCATAAAAATGCACCAAGAAAAACCAGATTTAAGAACCAAGCCTGCACACCTGAGAAATTTCCACTGGTGGCATTTGGAAATTTGAAGGACGAACCTTTCATGCTAGGCACAATAATTTCTTCACGAACTATTAGAAGGTTTTATAATGATGTTTAGTTGTTTTGACACTTCACAAGAACAAAAAAACACTTTCGTTAAAGAAAAATCGTCGAGCATGTCATGGAATTCAAATACATGGAAAAAGGTGTTGTGATCTAAGGAAACAAAAATCAATCGTGTAGGAAGTAATGAAAAAATATTTGTCATTTGTCCGAAAAACAAACAAATTCTCAAAACAATACAATTATCAAAATTGAGGGGATAAAAGCCAAGAGGTTCAAGTACAAAATGTAAAAGTTGAGATATTTCAATTTGAAGTAATATTTCGTAAATGAAAAAACAGTTAGTAGAAATACTTCTCACCGATAAGTATCACCATTAACTCTTATTTTAATGTTGAATCTCTCTTTTGAATATTTGTGGTACTAGGTATGTATAAAGTTTTAATTTCTCATGTAACTCAATTTTGAAGGAAAGTCGACTTGGACCTCTTGGCCTCTGACTCCCTCAATTAAACAAGGAAGAGGAAATATTAAATTAAGGAGTACTCGCATTACAGATTTTAACTTTAAAGGAATTACGTTCAAAAAAAAAATTAAAGAGATTTTAGAAAGTCATATAGATCCTTTGGCTGAAGAGAATTTGCCAGTTATTTATTAGCAAGACAATAACTCCAAACAGACTGCTCGAATGGTTAAGCAATAGTTTGGAAATAATTCATTTCACGTTATCGATTAATCTTTGTGCAGCCCCGATTTAAATCCGATTGAAAATCTGTAGGTGACTCTGAAACGAGAACTGAGATTGAGAGAAATTGTTTCTAATTAATTGTCCTAATTTTTATAGCGTTAATTATTTTAAAAAATTCATAATAAAACTATCTTTCTACCTACCTTTCTGTTAATCTTGTTATTATAAAGAATTTTATGAAATTTCAAGTAAATATTAAATAGAAGAAATATCATTATAACTATTATTATTATTAATAAAAGGTTAGCACGGTATTTGATAGGACCAGTTATTCTGCTAAATCGACTGAGTAGATCAGCTTATTTAATGTTTTCTTAGTTTTTTTTTCTAATTGTAATAAAATAAACATAATATAAATAAACATTGTAAACATATATTAAAAATTAGAATCGCATCTATGCTATTTATGTATGAAAAATAATCACTACGACTCTGTTTACAGGTTGGCATTGGAATAACGAAATCTTCGATGACGTTTACCAGAGGGCAAACAATGAATTGTACGCGATATTGTGACATGTTAACAAACTTTTTATAGCCGAAATTGAATGTAAATGAGTTTTGGTTTTAGCAAAACGACGTTACGTGCCAAATAACGTCTGAAAATATAGATTTGTTGCACACATTATGATCATATAATTTTGCGAAACGCTAGTGGGAATTGGTCTCGAAGGTCTTGCGATTTCTTTCTTTGAGATTGTCTGAAACGAAGGGTGTACACAAATAATCCAGTAACAACGCAACTCCACGCAATTTTGTTTTTTAAATAGCATAGGTATGAAAGGTGTAGGGGAAAAACGATCAGAGTCAATTTTTGACAAAATTTTGGTAAAATCAAAATATTAAATGTTCTAACTTAAATGTTACCCTAGTATGGTTTATTTCGGACAAAACCATCACAGTTCGTGTATTTAAATGAAATAAAAGCAATATCTATGCAGCGTAAAGTATAGAAAAAAAAATGAATATTCCACTTTTACTCAATTTGTCAAAAATGGACTTTGATCGTTTTTCTCCTGCACCCTTCATATGCATTTGTGCAGTTGCAGTGAATATTTCCTTATTTTTTGTCTTTATTTTAAGATTTAATATAACTTAGGATTATGAAAATTACCCATACTCATACGATAAATTTTTGATTGATGTTAAATATATGGTTACGGGCAATTTCTGACTGGGGTCGAACTAACCACACCGTATCGATAACGTGGTAAAATTTGTACTTTAGCAGTTACGAGTTAAGAAAATTATCGAAAATTTCGACATTTGAATGCGAATCTGTAAGCGAAGCCGTGGTGATCATAGGAATGTTGTTATTTTTCATGCCTGTTGAGATTTTTATTAGTTAAAGAAAAAACAAAATATTTTATAGGACGAATTTACTCTAGAAAGTTAAAATAAGAAAATAGTGAGTTAAAATATTGTGTTATTATAGGTTTGTTCATACATAATCAAAAACCAGTTTGCAAACTGTCAAAAATGATCAACGAATTCAATAATTCAATGAACAACATTCACAAGTAACTAATTCAATATTGAATTGGTTGATCATTTTTGACAGTTTGCAAACTGGTTTTTGACTATGTACGAACAAACCTTATAAAGAGTGTTCAAAAAAGAATGTGTTTGAAGTTGGCAATAATTTTAAAAACGTGCGTCGTGTAGATTGAAACAAATTGCAACAAACAGTCAAACCCGATTGTTGTTTGTCCATTTTTCAAATTATATTTCGCATTTAACTGCCAAGGGTTTTTGTTTATTTAAAAATTATTTCGACTTTTATATACTGCTAGTTTTCATCTTTTTGTCATGGAATTCACTTTAGAACAAAAGCCGTTTATCATCAAAAATTATTTTGGTAACGGTCAAAAGGTTGATGGTGTTTGGGTTTATTCTTTGGACCGCTGCCCTGAGGAGTTTTAGAGAAAAAGATCCAGATAAAGTAATCATCTTCCATTATTAATAAATTATTATTACCTAATTATAAAATATAGGTCATAATATCTACCTGTCACTGAAAATCTAAACAAATAGATAGCTTTGCTCTACATCGAATTAAAATAAGCCACATGTTTTCATTATCATTGCCAATTCCAAATACATTCCTTTATAAACAATCCTTACAAAACTGATCGATATCACAACCATAGATCAGAAGGGTCCATTTGCTATCCACCTATATAGATAAAACTTTACCATTGTATTTATACAATAAAGTCCCTTAATAAACTTTAATTGTATATTTAGCAGAACTAAGGCTTAAATTGGTTTAGTGACAAAACAATGGACGAAAATATTAATAAAAAATCTATCTTTAAACGTGATCGATTATAATTCATAATAACATTATTGCATTGTTGTCCAATATCAAGCAACATCTAAATGACATGAATGTGTTTTTAATTTCCAAGAAACATGTTCAAAGTTCGCTCACAGTATATGTATTTTATTGTAGTTAAAAAAAAAATAATACAGAGCAGCATAAAGGAAAAAAATTGTTTTTGTTTTTTTCTCTTGTCTTCGGTTACGGTTCTAAGAAAATTACCTTCACAAAAAAATTTCACTTACCCTTAACTCAAGCCATATTGAACACATATCGATTTCAGGTTTTTACCAATTAAAGATGATGATAAAAGTAAAACATGTTCCAAATTTGGTTGCTCTATGTTAAGGCACAGTTAACGTATATATTTTTTTTTTCAATTTACGACCTACTTTCACAGGCCAATATCTCTTCAGCAGTACACCGCAGGAAAAAAGTTATATAACTCATCGACATATTTTGAGGTTCTCTACACGTGCATATTAAGTTTTTTATTTAATTAGTTTGCTACTGTTTAAACTTTCGTCATCCATAATCTATGACCTTGTAAAACCTGCAAATTTCACCCACTACTGATTAAGAACGAAAAGTTAGTGATAGGAACATAATATTTCGTAGGTACATAGTTTATTTTTGAGCGGACGGTTTTAGTGATGCTTTGAGCGTTTCATAAATATTTAGAGACTTCTAATCAGGTTGTTTATGTCGTCCCCCTGGATAGGGGCCGCTTTCAAGTATAATGAACGTTTGAATTTTATTGCTCGGTTGCAAAACCTGGGCTCGCCATTGGAGATTCATTTCCGTGTGAAATTTAATGTGCATATGAATTTTGTGAATTGAATCATTAGTTTTTAAAAGGTATTTTTATGTGGTTTTACATGAAACTGTAAAGCGACTGAAGACTAATTGACCCAATCAGTGTTTGGTGCGAAGCAAATCAAAATGTAAAAAATCCTTTGAATAACATCTAATAAAGATAAATGATCTATTTTATATTTTTTTAGTGCTATGAAAATAATTGTATGCTCTAAAAAGACCATTTACATACATACATACTTACACGTGCCGTAAACAAAACTGTTAAAATTAACAGCTGGAAGATCTTGTCAACGTCAAAGATATAATGGTATTCTGCACCCTTTCATATAAGTTAAATTTATTACGGCGGTCTTGTTGTAAAGAAAACCGTCAGAATATGATCGGAATGATTTATTCATTAAAGCCAGCATTCACAGTATAACCACCACAGTATTTTAATGTTTCACTTTTAAAACAGCCGCATAATCGCTAATGGTGACTTTCAACTAAAACCGTAATAATAATAATTACTCCTTACAATAGGATACGAATTAGATAAGAATCTTTTTGGAAAACGTGCCATCGAAATTTTCCAAGCGGAAAATTCGTTCTAGAATTATGGTAAAATATCCATTAGTTAGGTTACAGTTAAGTTAGCAATTTTTACCCTTAATTATCCTTAACAAATTTTTTTTCCGTTTTCCTTTGTTATCTACTCAATTTAAAAATCTTACTGTGCTAAAATTTCTTTATTAGACAGCAGAATATTTTTTTAGTATTTTGATGACGTAGTGAGTGGGCTAAAGATTAAAAATAGGTTTTCAAATAGCGAGCATGTTAAATGAAATAACGTTAAACAAGAAAATTCTAACCCGGTTAAATGTCCAATAAGCAAACTGTCGCCATTCCATTTAAGTATTCTCGGAGAGTGTTAATGCACTTAACCCCAATGGTTTATGCATTTGTTAGAGGGATAAAGTTCGAAAACCTTTAACTACGTTATCTGCGTGAAATCAATAAAAAGCTGGATATAGATATTACGTAATTTATATAAAATGGTTACGTAGATTTTTAAATTTAAAGCAAAACGCTTTTTAAGCCACGTTCCTACCTTTTTAATTGCAGAGAAATCAATATAGAAGTAGTAGTGGGCCATACGATACTTTCATATAAAGTTGACAAATCTAAAGAATTTTAGTTTTAATAAAAATAATCCAATTGTCTGGAAGAAAAGTACAAATTAATCATTGTCTCCTGGAACTTTCATCCTTAAGGCGACATAGAAGTACTAAAAAAGAATGGAAGGAAAGTTGTTGGACTGACATCAAGATTAAAACTCAAGACATTGTTAGTGACAACTTACGTTTATGTAACAGAAATTTTAGTTACAATTGTACTAAGCCCCACAAGAAATATAAGGATATAGAGATGACATGGTGATCCGCTCAAACGCGATAGGAACTATCGAAATCATGCGATAAGAGAGGAATCAAAATGGCTGGAAATGTTGAGCTTCTCAAATAAGTCTTTAACTCCCCTTAAAAATAATTCGATATATTTGATTTGATCAAAATTGCAATATTTCATAAATATGGGCAGATTTACATAAATAGCTTCTTAGTACTTGTTTGAAATCTAGTTTCGAATTGACGGATTTAATTATACTTATAATTGAATCGTTTATTTCAGAAAGGTCCTAACTAACATTTACCAAGTTTTGAGATATTCAATAAAAACTAATTAGAATGTTTGAAATGCGTTGTAATAATTTATTTTTTGTTCTAAATAATTGCAATCGAGCAGCCTGAAAACAATATGTTCTCAGAACATTCTGTTTTTTGTTGTGTAATCGAAAAAAAAGACTTGAAAAAAAATAAGTTAGTACCTTTCTCAAATAAACGATAAAATAAAAAATAAAACAACAAGGAATTTTGATTTTTTCAAAAACAAAAAGCCGTTGTTGTGGTAATGTTATGTTTTATGTTCTACATTACTACGACGATTAGAAAATTATATAATATTATACATATAAACAAACTTGATCTCTTTTTTTTGGTTTTATTTGAGAAAGGAACTAACTGAAATCAGTTAGTTCCTTTCTGCAATAAATCTCTGAAGTGCAAGAGTATTGCCAAAGATTGTGTTGAAGGAAGATGGTTTCTTTCAGCGCCAAACAATGCGTTTATACATGAAAAATACGAAAAGTGATAATAATCAAAAATGCCGAAAATGTTAGTACCTTTCTGAAATAAACGATTCAAGTATATCATTATACAAATATAAATATTATGGATTCAAAAAGTGAAATGTATTATATTTTATGATAAATAGTAAAATTAGTGTAGTTGGAAAGTCTAGTCAATTTCAGTGGCGTTGTCAATTCGGTCACTTCAACTTTTATTTCGTCACCCACCGAAGATACTCATAGCTGTTGTGGGCGAAACGCCAACTATAGAAACCTTTGGATCAAGGCAATCAAGTCTAGATAAAATAATATAAAAATAAATATAAATAAATTTTTTGAATGATTTTTTCGGTAGTGGGAGCCTACATCATTTAATTCCAGTTTTATCTATTCTTTATAGATTTAATGACATATCTCAATGTGTTATAAAATCATTTTTTACTGGACAGGCATTGGCTTGGTCCAGGATTTAACTCGGTCCTACATAATACAGAATGATAGCAAACTATTAAACTATGAATGCTATGTTATTCTAGGTAGAATAATAGCATACCTAATGAATCTTATGAATATTAATCCTGTATAGAAGTAGGCTTTCTAGTTGTATAATTATTTCTTATTAACTATACATATTTATGTAAAAATGTTATTTAACCTGTTATTAATTTTGATTTTTGAATTAGTGCCGATTTTCCAATAAAATAATTCGCAGAGCAACCTTAATATATGTCCACAACGAAGCAATTTTGAAGGACTTTCTGTAGCTCATTGTTGTTAAGTGGTCTAAAAATCGTAAATGCATTTCGTTTCTACTGAAATAACAAACATCAGAGATTTTGGCCATTGTTTCAGTTAAGAACATATATTTTGTTTTTAAAAACCACTTGTCCACAGTGGTATGATCAAAATCACTTACAACCATAAACCCCATTTAATCATAGCGTCTTTTTCCTCAATTCCTACTCGATTGTAATATCTATACATATAAAAACTAGGTTCGCTAGGTTAAGTTTCTCAACTATAAAATTGAAATGGATTTGATGAAAAACAGAAACTGACAACATTACGTATCCACTGGAGAAACATTGTTGTCTGTTGCTACATGTTTCTAATTTTTCTTTGAAGTGTACGGAGTAAAATGGAGACAGAAAGAAACAAGAAACATCTTGAAAAAGTCGTCAACATTTCTGGTAAACATGAAACATCAACAAAAAGTTCCTCAATATAGCTTCAGTGTGGACATACCATTATGAAAGCTGATCACTTATGTATGTAGCCCTCGAGACAAACTCTCAAAACAGAGAAAATTTGTTGAAATCAAAGACTCAACAATAGAAAAACCGAAAAACCACCCTTTTGTAATTTATTTACAAAATAAACTATTCTAACGTAAAAGTTGCTGGACTAATTATGTAGCTAGCTATGAATAGCCTTTAAAAAACCCTTACCTCCACTCATTATAGCGTGATGGTTCGGTCTTCGTTTAAACTCCGGGTTGGTTTGGCTTTTATGTTACTGAACAGTCTTTTGATAAATATTAGAGGAGGAAAAATTGCAAACTAACATCAAAACGAATGTTTCAGAACGGGAAAACTGCATTATCCTACCAACGTGTGTGGACCACTATTCGAAGAAGAATTAGAATTTTGGGGTCTCGATTCTAACCAAGTGGAACCATGTTGTTGGAGCACGTACAGTGTACACAGAGACACGCAGGTCGGTTTAATTTTACCTTCATTTATTTTCCAGAACAAAAACACGTCAATTTTTATTTTTATTTTCTAGTAATTCACAGTAACAATATTATTTTTAATTAAAGGGAAAGCAATTTTCTTTTACCCTGGAAATTCATTGTGTGATATTTCAAGAAAATAGTTAAATAAACAATAATTTGTATGTAAACTTCAATATAAATTATTGCATCATTACATTCTATTTAGTAGAGAAATGATTTAATCTGTCCTTAATGCTTCCACAGCTTAAGTAGGTACATATAATAGATCGCTCTATGAATAAGCTATTACTTTTAGGATCAGCTTAGAAGCCGTTATAATTAAAACAGGAAGTGGCTGCAATTTATTGATAGATTAATATAGAGGTAATTGAGTAATTAATAACGTTAAGATTGATCTCGTTTAATATGAAGACTTGTGGCAATAATTTTACCGGTGAATGTCGCCAGTTGCTTTAATAAAAGACTTCTGAATGATTAACAGCTTCATCTGAGTCCAAACATAAATTTTGTTAATCGACGCCCGCCTTCGGGACCCACGTAGATAGTTTAAAACCGAAGCGGGAAATTCAAGGTTTTAAGTGGGAACATGTTGAATAATTCACTCAGATTAAAATATTACTTCTTGAAGACAAAATAGGACATTATATTAGTTATTCTTTACCCAGGAGTAATTTGAAGTTTATATTTCGCTCATAACTTCAGGCCAGAGTGTGTGAATAATTTTCTTATTCCCGCCTTATTAATAATTCATTCAACACATTCGTATTCCCATTAGAGAACAACTAGCTTGAAAGGGATCTCCGTTAATTGTATTAATACCGATTTATATTTATTTATTGTATTCTAAATCACTTTCACTTTTAAAATTTGTGAAAACCACAAATGATGCGTTTGTAATGTTGTAATAAACATTAATTTTTGCCAATAACCTCAAAGTAAGAAGCATATTCGAATTAAGAAAAATAATTTTTTTATGTCTGCAAAATGTTTAGTTTTTTTTTAGGCAACATTGGCGATACTCGACAAATTAGACATAGATGCCGAACGTCCAAGTGAAGAAGAAGTAGCCAGAATGTTCGGTTACGAGGAAGCGTACCACGCAGGTACCCTAACAAGATGGCAAAAATTGAAGCCAAAAATTTGGGCCTTGTTTGACGAACCGTATTCGTCTTCTTCGGCTAAGGTACCCCCGCTCAATGTGCAGCATCGAAATGTGAATATTGTTTTCATATTAATCCTTATTAATTAATTAATTTGGTTGAATATCTTCTTAGCATTTCTCGCATGTATTTCAAAACATAATAACATATGCATGTAGGTATATGATTTCCTCTAATGTTATTGGTTTCAAGAAGAACACAATGTGTAGTATGAGCATTGTATTTCAGAATAATCTGAACTTTTTCAAAATTAGATTTAACGCAATTCCCACACACATCCGACTATTTGCTTTTAATTTGGGCGTGTGTGACTCTGTCTTACAGCAACGGACTAAACAATTGAGTTTGCTTTCTCTTTGGAGAAAAAGATGGGGGCGAAAAAAAATATGTACCTCAGATTTCTCATGTTGTTAAAGATAGATATTGAGCGATTTTTAAGAGATGCCGTTATTAACTAAAAAGATTTAACTTTTGCAAACTTTTAAGTAGAGATTCAATATTAAACTTTGTCCAGGGAACCTTTACTAAAAATATATGTACATACGTACAATGAAACTTCGAAAAATGAATTTTCACTTAACAAAAGTGTTTCACTGAAATTCCGAGACCTGTAAAGGGGACATATGGAAGTCCTAGAATGGGCAGTATAATACAATTGACCGCCGTTGCTTTAAAGACATGATGAATTCATATCGCCTCCAGTCCCTGGATCCTAGTAATAAAGTCCATTTACACCCAATTATAATACATTAGCATGCTGTCATACTCTCATGCTGGCATGCGATAGCCATATTATTCGTTTGATGTCGCTTTGATGAATAGTAAATGCTTGTCGTAAAATAAGAAATTAATTTCCATTCCATAAAATTAAATTGAATGTAAATATTTTCTTTTCCAGATAGTCGCTGGGGCATCTGTATTTTTTATTTGCGTTTCGGTTTTCTCCTTTTGCTTGAAAACCCATCCAGGAATGAGGGTGGAATGCGAAAACAACAATAAAGAAATGAACTGCACCGAGCCGCATCCGTATTTTCTTACCGTCGAACATCTTTGCAATGCTTGGTTTACATTTGAATTATCAGTTAGATTAATAGTGAGTGTTTATGTACAATTTTTACTCATTACTGTAACATGGATTACCATTTATTATTATTATAATTTTTACCGATTTTACTATCTACAGTAAACGTTTGAATGTGAAAAAATTGTTAGAGCGGTGAAAAAAAAGATTATGAATGAAATGAACATCCATTTCCACAGGCACGAATGTTGGTGGTTGATTAGGTTTTTAAATAGGAAGGGTTGATTAAACCTTTCCATTATGTTTCTAAAACAATACTTTTAATGAAACACGAATTCTGTGACAGTAAAATAGTAACATTTTCGCTAATGTGTGTATGTATGTATGTATGTATGTATGTATGTATATTAGGGTGGTCCTTATTTTGGCGACTTTCGAAATTTGAGTAGCGCCGCCTTTCATATTATTTTGGGTGCTAAAAAAATGAGGTACGTCGAATCTCAAATCAACAGCTCAATTTAAACCCGTGCCCCACATCGATTGAAGTTTGAAATTGGGGCCTCGTGTTTTTTTGTTTTTTCCGATTTCCAATTGAAATTTGTAATAGATCTCATCATTTTAAACAAAAAAGTTTATATGAACGTAGGTCCGATTTCAATTAGTAGCGGTGCTACGGGCTGTTGAAGTTGGAGAAGAAAATAGCATGTGCCGAGCTGCTTTTCATAAACCACCTAAATAATCATACCTGCCAAATTCTCACTTATGTGTGACATATGTGTCAAGTGAGAATTTGGCAGGTATGATTATTTAGGTGGTTTATGAAAAGCAGCTCGGCACATGCTATTTTCTTCTCCAACTTCAACAGCCCGTAGCACCGCTACTAATTGAAATCGGACCTACGTTCATATAAACTTTTTTGTTTAAAATGATGAGATCTATTACAAATTTCAATTGGAAATCGGAAAAAACAAAAAAACACGAGGCCCCAATTTCAAACTTCAATCGATGTGGGGCACGGGTTTAAATTGAGCTGTTGATTTGAGATTCGACGTACCTCATTTTTTTAGCACCCAAAATAATATGAAAGGCGGCGCTACTCAAATTTCGAAAGTCGCCAAAATAAGGACCACCCTAATGTATATACATATAATACAGGGTGATATATTAGTATGAGGATATGTAGTATCTAAGCAAATATTCAATTTAAAAGAAAATGTTTGATAGAAAAAATTTTAGTGAGAAAAAGGTCCGTATGTGAAAATTATTTTTACATGTACAGGGTCTGTCAAAATAGTAAGACGGTACCAAGTTTTTAAATAATCACCAAATTTCCTACTGCTGATTGAATTTGGCTTTAATTTTGACATAAAATGAGATTTTTTTTTTCTTTAAACGTTCGTTATCGAATATATAATTTTTTTTAGATCTTATTGATAAAGATGCTACTAAATATAATTTAAAAAAAATACAAATCTCCTGTATATCTCCTCCTGTATCCTGAATATCCTATATATTATTCCCTTATTTTATAAAAATCTTTAACCGTTACAACTTGCAATTGTTACTTATACAGAGTGTTTCCGAAGTACTCATTTTATTTTTAAGGGGTGATTAACCACCTTAAAAGAAGTTGATTAGACCAAAATCATCTTAATAAAAGTTGCATAATAACGGAGATATGATTTTTTAAACAATTTATTTTTAAATAATTTAAAGATAATAAATTATATCTCCGTTACTATGCAACTTTTATTAAGATGTTTTTGGTCTAATCAACTTCTTTTAAGGTGGTTAATCACCCCTTAAAAATAAAATGAATGAGTAATTCGGAAACACCCTGTATTCTAAAAGAAATAATTTTTTCGTCATTCCAAATTATTATTTGTAAAGAAATTATATTATTTCCTGAATTGATAAATTTGGTTCTGATTTAAATAGAATAAAAAAAATTAAAACATATTTATTACGATTAAATTTGTTGTTCAATTTCGGTTCCATTCACGTTCAATCCCGCCTTTCGATTGAAATGTTCTCTTTATTCAACACACAATTGTTTATGTTTAAAAATAGTTGAATAATTCGTTGCTTTATAGCATCTCTTGTTGTTGGGAGAATTTTGTATTCTTCACTTTTGGCAAAACCCCATAGGAGAAACTCCATTTCTGTTAAATCTGATGATTAAGGTGACCACCGAAACAGTCCGCTTTGCGTAATCCAGGTATTCGGGAATTAATTGTTTATATATTCATGTACTGTTTCGGTGTGGTAAACGAAGCTGCTTCGTGAGAGTACCACGTGTTATTCTTAAGCTCATCCATTAGCAAGGAGTATATAGTCCAGAAAATATAGAGTTTCCTGAATTTTAACTTGAGCTTATTTATAAAAGATAAATCGGTTTTCACAGTCTTAGTCACTTTAATCTTGCATAAGCTGAATATGATATCGATGCATATTGTTATGTAACAACATTTTTGAATAGTGAAATGCGAAATATTTTTGATTTAAAAATTTCTCTTAGGGATGTATGAGAATTTTCGGTTACTTTCTACATAACTTCTAATTCGGCTTCATCGGTTTTTACGTATTCGGATTTTTCATAAGTTACATTTCCTATTGAATAAAACCGTTCCAATAAACATTCAAAAGCTTCTTTACGGAGTTAGTATCTTTCAGAAAATGATTGTTTATAAAGGTTTCGTGCAGGCAAGCAATTTTTGTCAATCGCACTGATTGTCATGAATTCTATATCCACTAATTCTTCAGTAAAACAGTCATTAAGCCAAACAACAATTAAATTTTAACAAAGTTGTCATTAGGAACTAATATTTAACAAAACTGATATCAGTAATTTTATTTGTTTAAATCATCAATTCAATAAATAATATAATTTGTTAACAATATACTAGAAAGAGGTCACACACTAAGAGAAATAAATCATTTTAAAATATGAGAATTGTAATTGCAGATGTGCAACGATTAAAATTCTCTACGAAATAGTAGAATAATATACAGGATGTTCCATTAAAAAAGGATTATTCTTTACGTGAAAAAGAAATTGTTTTGTACATAATTTTTCCAATAACCGTACAGTATGAAAATATTTTGATCTATCAGAATTACATATTTCGTTATCATTACATTATTCAAGAAAATGTAGATTTGAACTGGAATTATGATCTTTAGTTTCAATAAAAAGTCAAAACAGCCCAATAATTTGACAACCTTTAGAAAAATTGATAAAAGAAGAAATCATTTTCAATTACGAACTTTTTCTTCATAAAAGAGTCTTGTATGAAATATTTTGAATTTTCTTATACAAAATATCACCCTGTATATACATGTACGGATTAATTTTGTTTGCACGTGTGTAAATTTGCGAGTTTAAACTCTACTCGTCAAGGTTCAAGAGGATTAAGCTGACTGAATTGAAAAGGCAGAGAAATAAATAATTCGTAAATGCGCTTCCTATTCAAAATCGAGAACAGTTCCATTAAAGTTTAACGCAACAAGCTGCCATCCGTAGTTTAATAATAAAATGAAAATCTCCAAATCACCATACCACTATTTCGACCTTATTGCATAAATTAAGGAATTAGAGCACGACACTAAAGGTTTTTAAAGATTAAATATCTACTTGTCAAAGCATTGTTCTTATACGAGTTTGCACGAACAGCTCCCAGACATACATTTCAAAACTTGAAGAGAAAGACTAAAGAGGAAACATTTGGAATTTCGTTTTTTGGCAGGTCTGGTAATATCCCTATAAACACCTTTAAATGTTATTTAATTTTCTGGAAACATAAAACTTACGCTATTCAGATGTCTTGTTCACATCGTGCTATAAATCTCAATGTTTACAAATCTGGTTATTTCCTTTTCAATTTTCTTTCTGTTTTCCAGGTTTCCCCAAACGTAATCGAATTCATCAAATCGCCCGTTAATGTAATAGATTTTGCTGCAACCCTAAGCTTTTATATCGATATGATTCAGATTTTCGAGAAGAAATCTCAAATATTAGATTTTTTCAGTATTATCCGAATACTAAGATTATTCAAGCTAACTAGGTAAGTTGTGAATATTTATTTTATGAATTATGCTTTAATATATTTTTTTCGGAAAATTCCTCATGGAACAAATCGAGAAAAACATTGTTTAAGCTAATAGAAAAAAAACGGGCAATCGATCTTTCGACGGCCGCACCATTTATCCTTAAATAATACCAAGGAGAAACAAACAGAAATGATGTCAGTCGCAAAGCGGAACGTGATCTAAAATCTCTGTCGAAAATAATTAATTTGCAAAATGTAATTGTTAAATAATTCAATATTTTTTGTTTTATTTTCAGACATTCGCCAGGTCTTAAAATTCTCATACACACTTTTAAGGCATCCGCTAAAGAATTGGCGCTTTTGGTGTTTTTCCTTGTATTGGGAATAGTTGTTTTCGCCAGTCTTGTATATTATGCCGAAAAATTACAGGTAAGCTCTATTTAGATTGTATAGACAGTGCCTTCCAAAAATCAGTAATAATCACAATAAAAAAATTAGATTAATTTAATTAGAAACACGTTCGGATCCGTCAACTTTATTTTAAGACTGGGCATTTTTTAATTTATTATTCAGGTATATAGGGTGAGTCAAGTAGAAGTCAGGACGCTATGAATGTTTTTTTTTAAATGGATGGTAACCTTCATTTTTTCTAAGAATTTTTTTTACAAACACGTAAGATAAATATTAATACACATACTTGATATAAAGAATATTTTGGGAAAAGGGCTTTCAAACATAAAAATTAAAACCGCTTAAAAATAACCAAATAAGATGTTCAAATTGTATACTATTAATTGCCCGGTACAAAACGGTAAATAAATTTTCATTGAATATTTTTGATAATTCCTGGAATGATACGTCGCAATTCTTAAATTCGTTTTTTTAATGTACCTACATCATGCAAATTTAATATCGGCGTAAAGTGCCCTTTTCTTTTTAAATATTCCCAGAAAATATGGTGGAAGGGAGTCAGATCTGGCAATCCAACAGGCCCTTCAAGTGTTCCTATTTGTCCTTTCCAACGCTTTGGAAAAGTTTCAATTAAGTATGTATGTACGCATAGATGTTGTCAAATGGAAGGTGCTCTTTTCTGTTGAAAATATAAATTATTATTTGGAATATTGGGCTCTTGAAACTCAAGATATAAAATTACAAGTGCTGAAATTAACTTCACTAACTATTTTACCGGTTAAATTATTACAGCAAAAATTAAGGAGCAAGGTATAACTTTATCGTGCACTAGTAACATCAATCTTTTGCGAATGTTGAGATGAAACTCCATCATCCAGTGGGGATTTTTGGTAGCCTAATAACAACAATTCTGCCTGTTGACGTATTTCTTTAAAGTAAACGTGGCTACTTCACAAAAAGTAATCGCCTTCCAAATTGACATAATTGTTACATATTTGTTGCATCTGATCGCAAAACTCATTTTCGGTCATAATCATTTTTCGAGAATTCACAAGAGTTCATGCAGTAGTTTATTTTCTTTTTCTAATAACCCAACGATTGAAAGCAGCTTTATTAAACTCGGGTGCAACATTCTTCAGAATAGAATGCGGATTTTCTCGCACTGCCAATATAATGTTAAACTATCCATTTTTGAATAATAATTGTTTACTGGATTTTAGTAGATTTAGTACATTCCAAATTTCTGAAATTGTGACTCAATTTTAGAAACTGTATTTTGGCTAATGAGCTGTCGCTCCGAATGAGTTGCATTGAATCAAACAACAATTTCTGTCTGGATACACATTCTATCTCCTTTAAGCCAATCATGCAAAGAATTTCAATTATTTCCCTTTCGAATAATTTTGTCAATTCAGTTAAATTAAGGCAGAATTAAGAACTCAGATAAGACCTCGTAGTTAATATTAAACACTCTTTTGACTAAATGGAAACCCCCCTAAACTTTGTATAGATAAAAAATGTAAATGATTTGTTTCAACTAGTTTGTTGACATTTTTTGGAAATTTTCTTTATGAAAGTTATATCCATATTTATCATATTATACAAAAAGGATCCACGTTTAATAACCCTTACTAAACTTACTGATGGTTACCTTTAAAAAAAACATATCTCTTACTTCACTCACTCAGTATATTTGTATCATACATATAAAAATAAGCAGTTTAGAAACAAAATTAAGGAGTCCGAGTGTTTTTAGAAAATTACACATCTTTTTTGTTAAATATCTGTATGGTGTAGAAAATAAATAAAAAATACATTAGACTGTTTAAGCTACGAGACATTTTGTAAGAAAAACAGGTAGTTTTAAACTATTATGTTATTTGCAGGATAATAAAGAAAACAGTTTCAAAAGTATTCCAGAGGGCTTATGGTGGGCCATAGTGACAATGACAACGGTCGGATATGGAGACATGGCCCCGAAAACTTACGCAGGCATGTTTGTCGGAGCCCTATGCGCTTTGGCAGGAGTGTTAACGATCGCACTTCCGGTGCCGGTCATTGTTTCCAACTTTTCCATGTTTTATTCTCACACTCAAGTAAATCTGTTATATTTTACAAGTTTAATTTTGATTTAAAAATCATTTTTCCTTTAGGCCAGAGCTAAATTACCAAAAAGAAGACGCCGAGTTTTGCCCGTTGAACAACCCAGGCGAAAGAAACCCGAGAATATTGGTAATCGAAGGGTTAATGCGATTAAGCATCATCATCCGGGTGTGATTAAAGATGCTTTTGGTACCTCAAAAATAGGTGAATTCACAAAATTAGAATATCAACTAAATAGAGAAAAGAAGTGCAATGTACTTTGTCCATGCCAATTTGCCCTAAGGAAAATACTTTCCTCAGAAATGCTATTAAAATTCAGAAAGCGTTTCTTGTATTATCTATTAAATATTGATCTTCATAAATACTCTAAGATCATAGAAAAAGTGCAACAAATAATGTATTGAGGCCTGTCTTTCAGCTCATTCGAGCGCCAATTGATTTCACACTTGAATTAAGTAATTCCAAATTATAGTTAACTGACAAGTGACAAGTGGACTAAATAAAAGTTTTAGCCAAATAGGGACAAAGTAGTCAATTATTAGCACTTTAAAGAGTACAATTGGTTTGATGAGCTAAATTTGGTTGGTAAATGTGTGTTTGACAATTTAGATTAAGTTATTTTTAGACATTGACATTCCTCTCTTCGTCAAGTGTTTATAATTTTATCTCATTGTTTGCTGAATTTTCATAAAATCGTCAAAAACTTCATCAATTCTAAATACTACAGTGGTCTATTTTATCTACGCAACAACTATCTTCTGCACTCTAACGTAGTATTTTTCCAATAGTATTCTTATTTTCTGCACCTTTTCGTTCAAGTGGCATTGACTGTATTGTTTACTCTAATGTTATTACTGTACACCTACATTTTTTTTAATATGACGCCTTCCTAGCGCGATCTGTGGCGTGACTCGTGTACTTAAGCCGGTTAAAGCTCTTCACAATTTGGCGACGTTTTATCAAAATTGATTTATTCCATTATTTTATTAATTTTATACTTAGGGAACGCAAATGGAATTCCTGTAATTAATTTGGCACTTCAGGGACCCTCCATACCTACTATAGCAGTTTTGCCTCAAAACGGACCATTTAATGTACATGACCACCAAGGTAAATATTGGTCGCTTATTGTGAATTCATTATAAAATTATTCTATGCTACAAATTTTGCTCTAGTTTTTATAATACATATATGTACATTGTACATACATATACTTTACTTAATTAATAGAAAAATATATATATTATATATTACAGTTAAGGAAAAGAGAAAGTGGGTGTTTTAAGTGCAGAGACTGCTGATGAATTTCAAATAATTTCGAGCAACACATCTTGAACGAAAAAAAATTTGAATTTCTTCTTTGTGTTCTAAGCCAAAAACACCCTTAAAATCCAAAATATCTTTAATAACCCCAATATTTCATTGCTACACTTAACTACGATTGCAAACACCTTTTCTACCCATTTTTGTTCCATATAAGTGCCTACGCGAACTGAAAACCAAAAATTAGAATCGATCGACCACTATGCGGAGCGTAAAAAGGCATTTAAAAGCCCATTAACCTAAAAAAGTTAGGTGCCATGACATAGGTTTATTCGAGCAAAGCTATTAGATAGACCCTTCTCACTTGTGGATATCATAATTAACATTGAGTAGAAAGAATAAAATGATAATTAATTTTTCTGCTGCGTTGTAGTAGTAGAGGTAGTATTATATAATATACTACATACTCCATTTTCTAGCTCTTGTGCCTGCACCTAGTACAGCCCTAAGTCCTATGCATTCTCAGTCCTCTACTGTTGGAAGCTTAGAAATTTTACCGTTACAACCTAAATATCTTCCCGGTAAATATACAGACTCTAAATAAAAACAAATATTATCTGTATTTTGTGGGAAGGATTCTGTCGTGAAACTCTTTCTGAGCCGCGTGAAGTCAATTATTCGACCACCCACCAAGAACGTATAGGAAACAGTCCATCACGGAAACTTTCCTACTCGACCAGGGTTTATCCGGCCGACAACGTCAAAGAAAATGATGGAAGTTTGGCTAGTGTTCCCGCAATGGCGATTGGAAGTTCAACGGAAATCTTGGTCAGCATAATTGAGAATCAAGCGGGATTAAGGAGAAGCTCATTTCTTTCTGGTAAATTTTAAGAATGAACATTTTGCTTTTATATTGAGTAATTATCAAATTTTCAGTAAATTCGGCAAAATCTTACGGCGAAGAAGACAATGCTACATCTTTAAAATCACCTATTTCAGATATAACTGCAATTGTTCGTCCGCCTTTGAAGGATGACAGATTTGAAACAGCTCACAGTGAGAGTGGTCAAGCCAAAATCAGTGCATCTAATATTAACAATAATTCAGATTCAACACTAATTAAATGTAAAACTCTGAGTCAAAACAGTATCGTTGTGTAAAGTGTATTTTACTATTCAATGTTTTGTAAATAAATTATAATTCCTTTTGGTATTTCCTTATTTGTATCCGAAGTTCTTGGTCTGACATGTCTCGGAATAGTATACGAAGATTTAAAAGCCCTAACGACCAGTAAAATTTAAAAATAGAAATTCTCCTAAGACGGTGGTAACGGTAGGATGGCGTTTAAGCATCACCTAGAGAGTATAAGAACACGAGCGGCTAAACCTCACCTTGTATTAGGACAATTCTGGACAACAGTCAAATCAAGTATAAAATGTTTTGGACTATGGTATTTAAGCTTATTTGTTTGCTACTTTCTATTGTTAATTTTGTTTTTTCGATTTGATTTCTAAAACACCGTTAAGATTTTGTTTCAGACCTATAGAACGTTCAGATAATTAGCGATTTACGATGAAATTTCCAACAGAGGGGGAGAAATATTTTTCTTATTCTCTTTTTCGCCTTTACTGACTACGATTGCTATCACCAGCAAATTGCAATCAACCAGTAACTTTATCAATAATGCAGTTGCTAAACTCATAATAAAAAGAAATTTCATCTAATAAAATATTGACTTCAAGCAGATTTAATAAAGTTTTTATCTTCAGCTATAAAATGGACTCGGAGAATCGTAAAAATCTTTTTTACACGAGATAAACTGTCGTGTCGAATTTTTTATTTACATATATTTTTACATGTGGTTGTTTGTCTTATCAATTAGATTAAATAACAATTTCTTACCGCATTTTGCTCGAGAGGTCGAACATTTAGAGCGACAACGAACTGTTTTAGAAAGTGAAGGAACAAAAAAGGAGAATGACATGTTATCCGATGAGAAATTCGACGTCGACGATGACTAGAATATTTTTATAAGGACTTACAACATTAATTACGCTACTATCAGGACGTTATTAGATAAAACAATGTGCCGTTTTCAAATGTAATAAAAACATTTGAGAATCTCCATATTAAACCAGACTATCTACCTAATTTAATTAAAATACACAAATATAATTAAAAAAAATATCAATAACAAAATTCGCATTTCACAGTAGATGATAAGAGTTACCTGAAACGGACTCGTTCGCTTTTGTTCATTTCACGCAAAGCCAAAGAGGGGTGTTTCTCCCGATCTCCTTTGCCTATGCGTCAACTCTTTGGAGGGTAAAGCCAGTTTCAGTCCATTTCTGGCTGTCGTTGAAACCATCAGTCGCGCATTTACTAGCGCTCCTAACGCAAAAACGAACTAAACTCCCCCGAAATATTATGATTTATTATCCTCCGTGAACAACCTGTTCCTTCGATTTTTTTGTGTCACTCTCTCTTTCTCGATCGAACTTTTCTATCTTCGAAGATGAACTGAACAAATTATTGTACAGTGTGTGCCCGGTTAGTGTTTTAATTTTGTCGAACACGAAATTATTTAAATAAAATAACTATACATTTATATTTTAAATGGTTTTGTGAATGTTTGTGGTTGAGGAACCCATTACGGTTATGAAAATAATCGATATTTTGCCTTGTATATGTGTATTGAAAAATCAGGTCAAGTGAACTAGTGCCTGAAAGGAACTCATTAATAAGTTATGATTTTGACGTCGGGAAATTTTCAAGGTAATCTTTCGTTAAAACTACTACAAAAACGTCATTTAATCTTATAATACTTTACTGAACTATTAATTTCAGTGAAAACCACGTTCGGAAAAAAATAATGCCCGTCGTATCTTAGTGTGTTATGTTACGCTTTTCGCAATTTATATATCCAATTTCTTTCTCACTCACTTGTGATGTAATAATGAATCCAGTTTGTTATATTAGTTTACGCAACAATTTAGCTATAAATAAACACCCGTGTCATGCAGACAAATTAGTTCAGTGATATTGTAATAAGTCTGTCCAGCAATCACATCAGAAAAACTTGTAATTCCGTTCAGACTAGTGATCCAATAATTCAATAACATCGAACAATAGTAATTAGTTGAATGTTTGGCAATAAAAGTATTATATTTTGCTATTTCACCATACGGAAAAAAATATGGTGAAAGTTAATTGTCTCTGTTTCCTGGAAATATCGGGTTTTCTAAGAAGGTCGTTAGTCCGAATGATGATTGGCGAATAGTGGATAGTCGATAAATACTCCCCAAATAGCAATTTTGACCTTATTAGGTTGGGTTGATTGCAGTTTAACGAGCAACTTGAAATCGATTGCTTCCGTTAGCCGCCCTCTTCAAATTATGTTGATGATCTTTCGACAGGCTTGAATAACTCAAAATAATATAGTATATTAAAGAGGACGCTAATCTTTGATACTGTGAACGTGAATCGTCATTAAACAATGCTTTGATCTTCGTTGTGAATGAGACACATTTGTCTTATCACGCATTTGAGTTATAATTCGAAAATTATTCAACCACACTATGGAAATATTATCATCTCCGATTTTGATTTTATGTTATTTACCACAGTTTGAAAGAAAGGAAATTCCAGTTATATAAATCGTTATTATTTAAATCTATTTAATGAAGATGTTTTCTTTAATATTTCCCTTTCCTTGAACCTAAAATATTAAAGACCGTCTAAAAGATAAGCCCCTCTTTTGGCGTGCCAGACTCGAATCTACTTTTAATATTGTGATTCCGTGGTGTAAGCCTATACGTTGGCCTTGGAAATTTAAAAGTAATTAGAGTATTTTTCGGAAATCCGAAATGATTGAAGGCCTTTGAAAGAAATGATAATAAACATTATAAATAAGTCATGTTTAACATGACTGGTAATTTATTAATGTCGCAAACTTTAATGACTAGAACGAGTCGGAGGCATAGAATATATGTATTTAGACAAATAAAGACAAAGAAGTGCCCAAAAAGGAATTATAATCCTGATTAATCTTTAATAGAATTTTTTATCTTTATAGAGTCAATTTAACGGAAAAATTGATAAATACAGAGTACAACGTTCATTAATTCGGTTGTCAGGAACTTCGTTTTTTTTTTTTATTTCCGAAATGCATTTTATGAAAGCAATTAGTAAAAATCGGTATGTCATGTGGTAGTTTATATGACATTTTTGTTAAATACATATTTAGGATTCAAAGTACTAGTCTATGTATATCCAGAAAACTTTTGTTTATCGGTAAAATATATTATTTTCCAATACGTTAAATAATTAAATTCATATTTTGTTTATTTTAAATTTGTTTTATGAATTTGAATTGAACCATTTTATGCAACAATTATTGAACATTATTCAGAAATAACTCGTACTGAAAAAGTATTTTTTTTATACAAAATCCATTTTTTACAATTAAAAAAAAACCTGGAAACAGAAAAAAAGAGTATTAAACGAGAAATTCGCTAATCCCCAGGAACTTAATTATGCGGACCGGAAAAAGTCCGGAAATTTGTTTCTAATAGACGTTTTTGATTATGACGGCTATGTAGGACATGTTAGATATTTCAAGAAAGACGAAAAATGGTAAATTTTTCTTGTCATGTCATCGACATCATTGCGGATATGTATGTATGCATGCATGTGTGAAAATTCATTTTATACCATCATGTTTCAATTTGGAGACTGACATTTATTTTATTCGACACATTGTTAATTCACAGTAATGTGGATATTTCTTATTTTCACATCTTCATCCATTTGTTATTCCTATAAATAGATTATAAAATCTGGTCCTGTTTGAAAACTACTTTGGACTAACACAGGATGTCTTTAAAATGGCTGCGAATATTTAAACCAGAAAACTCGGCAATTTCCTGAGTAGATACAGGAAATTTTGTTTTTACACTATTCGCTTTAATAAGGCTATAACAACTTTTTAAAAACTATCTGTAAAATTTCATTACGCCACTGGACTTGGAACCCATTTAATCAATATTGACCGTGAAACATTTTTTTAATTTCGCCTTGTCATATCGCTAGGTGCGAAGTCCCAATCCAAATTAATAGCATAGGAATGTCCAGGCCGATCGATTAGTCTTATTAGGAATTCATTATTTATTATTATTCGTCTTATCTATGTTTGTTGACAAATTGTTATTTATGTACTTTTAATTGTAGGGTTATGTTATTTATCAACACGCGACTATTCCTAAAGGGTTCTGGTCAGTATGAAATTGTTCTCAAGGGTCAACACTCGGCGTTATTCGTTAGGTATTTTTCAATCCGTAATAATTTTTGATAATAGAACTACTGAGTATGCGCATTAACAAATGTTCGTTTTTGGGAGGATTATATGATGCCAAAAATTTGATAGTCAGTCTTTGGCTCTATTTGCGAACTATTTTTGACGAAGACTTGATGGTAATCGAATTTTTAGTACAATATCGGCCTCCCAAAAACGAACATTTGTGAATGCGCATGCTCAGTGGTTCGATTACTAAAAATGACTGCAGATTTGAAAGTACCTGTTATTTTGCACTGAAAATAATTAATATGATAGAATTTTCAAATGTAAAGTTGACCGATATTGTGATGTGTTTTGTTCGGTTGCTAAAAATGCCTGCCTCCTTTCTGAAGAACGTTGTCAAAATCATCGCGTACCAAACAAACGTACGTTTCTATCCGTTGTGCAACGTTTAATGGACACCGGTAATTTTTTGTGGCAAACTTATGACGAAGCCCGAACTGATTCGCTCTTGAGAAGAGTTCGTATTTGTATTGGAAATAACGGTATGTATTTCGAACATTTATTGTGACAAATATCGTTTATGATGTGTGACCAAATCGATTGGAAATCATTTTGTGAATTCAAAGTTAAAATAAGATTTTAAAAAGAGTTGATCGAGTATTGAAATCGATTTTCAAAAAATATTTATATCTTTCTGTGCAAATTTGAATTTGAAAATCTGCGTAAATCTTACAATAAAGTGGACTAAATGTTTTGATACTTTTACTGATGTGGCAACGTTGCACAAATGTGGGATGCTCTTAAATTGCGTATTGATATCATGATTAATGAACGCCCAAACAAGAGCAAAATATACAACATATCTTTTTTAATAAAATTATTTTTCAAATTTCGTTTCTCAAAAGTTGGGAATGGATCCTCATATGACCAACTTTCATTTAGATTAATAATCGCAGACATTTCAAAAACATCCTATACTATAAATAAGAATATCTAAAATAATTTGCATGTTTTTTCTTTTAAATATAAATTCCATGAATTTCCAACTTTCCCATGAAATAATCATTTTCTGTGAAGATATCTATATTATCATTTTTCCATCTACAGAAAGAATTATTGAAATTTTATCGTTGCTTTCACTCTTAATTGCTTTAATTTGAAAATTGAGTTTTTTAAAAACGTACATATACAGGGTGTTCCTTAATGTCATGTCCAAACTGAAGGAGGCAATTCCTGAGGTCATTCTAAGAAAAAAACTTCGTATTCATATGGGTCCGCAAATGCATCGTTTTCGAGATACAGGGTGTCAAAGTTGAAAAAATAAATCACGTTTTCTTTAAGGGGTCACACCACCTTGGCGCGTGTAAAAATGGGCGTAGAAATAAAATTGTTTTTTGACGTAGTTTTTAAACATATGAAATAACTTTTATTTTATACAAATACATTGCACTTTTATGAACATAAAAAAAA
>JABRWK010000017.1:529706-565673 GCA_013372445.1 Hypothenemus hampei | reverse complement strand
TGTCTTTCGACTACTTCGAAATAAACTCATAAAATTTCGTATACGGGGGTTGTTTAGGATGAGGAATTCAAATTTATTTACGATTTTGGTGTATCATGTAGAGGGTGCCATCAACGACCATTAGGACACATTTAAAACGTTACAACTTTTTTGTGCTACGCTGTATGTCACTTTCGACTAGAAAAATCTGTTTCCCTATCTTTTCTACTTAAAAAACGTATACTTTATTGACGTCACTAGAACCAACGGTTCCCGAGAAAAACGCATCTAAAGCTAATGATGCACGCATATTAGTTCAGAAAATCGAAAGTTATTTATCGAAAATAAGGTAAGTCAGAAAAGCTCTTCTGGCTCTTCGAAAATTTGCATGCATCATTAAATTAAGATGTGTTTTTCTCGGAAACCGTTGGTTGTAGCGACGTCAATAAAGTATACCTTTTTTAAGTAGCAAAGATAGGAGAATAAATTTTTCTAGTCGAAAGTGACATACAGCGTAGCACAAAAAAAGTTGTAACGTTTTAAATGTGTCCTAATGGTCGTTGATGGCACCCTCTACATGATACACCAAAATCGTAAATAAATTTGAATTCCTCATCCTAAACAACCCCCGTATACGAAATTTCATGAGTTTATTTCGAAGTAGTCGAAAGACATTAAAGAAAACGTGATTTATTTTTTCAACTTTGACACCCTGTATCTCGAAAACGATGCATTTGCGGACCCATATGAATACGAAGTTTTTTTCTTAGAATGACGTCAGGAATTGCCTCCTTCAGTTTGGACATGACATTAAGGAACACCCTGTATGTGTAATTTAGTACATTTAACCTTACATACATAGTAAATCTATTATATGATTTGTACGACGAATTTTAAACATTTTTTTCTTAATACTATGATCTTACATAACGCAAAAATTCGATTACTTTACGAATCAGAACTTTTATGACTGAAGTAAACCGACCTTTGTTACAGTAAACGTCTAGTTAGAATGTACAATGCCGAAAAGAACTGTTCAATAGGGTTTGATTTTCTCGAAACCGTGATTTATTTTATCCAATATTTTTGTATAAAATTCAATAGTAACGGTTAAATATATTTCTAATCAAGTACATTTTTTTTAAGAAATTTCAGACACTCTGCATAAATTTTTAGTTGTAATTCGTTATCCTTTCTTCTCTTTCGTGTTCTTTTGATATATTCCACTCAATCCTGAATCGGAGATCCGTTATACATTTAGGTAAAAATGTGAACCGTTGGAAGCAAAAATATCCATGTACCTAATTACGTAATTTTGTCCCTTTGAAAATTTTATTTTCCATCGACTTACTTCTGACATGCCACGTGATTAGTGATTATAACACTCTTATAACATTTGTTATTTATCTAACGGAGCCACAAGCATGTACGGGAAGAGGAAATACTGAGACACACACAATGGAAAAGAAAAATCAATACACCTGAGTGCTACCTTAATACGCGAGTTTCCTATATAAAATGTTACAATTGGAGGAAGAATATTAAATTTTCCTCAAATCCAGTGGGTGAGCCCACGGGAACGACAACGACCCGAAAACTTCCCAGAGTGCATTACAAGCACCGTTGAATCCTTCTATGTTTCAAGTTGAAAATTAACTTTGACGCAAGACTACTTTAAAATTGAACTATTCGTGTGGTTTTCCATAAAATAGTGCAACGTCGAATTTAAGATCATCTCCAAATTTACTTCAGAATAGAGACGGAGGAAGCTTTCATTTTAAATTTCAATCATTACATATTCAATTTCGTATATGGAATTGAAAGAATATTTTCTTAAAAGGTCGTTGCCCAAGTGCAGACGGCGGCCGTAAAGGCTTTTCGGGAAATTGTGCGTTCGTTCTAGAAAAAAAACAAAGCGATTTTAGAAAAATTATAACCAGAATTCTAATCCTCGAAAAGGTTTTCAGTATGTATATGAAAATCTTCAATTCACTTAAGACTTTTTTACAATCTATTTAGTAGATAATATTAGATAGTAAATTGCTGAAATGACTGCAAAATTTGCAACATGATGTAAAAAAAAAATGATTTTTGAAAAAGTTATCACTTTGCAACCAATTCACCCAGACACGCCATAATTTGATTAAACTAATCGGATGAGATATTAATTTACAATTAAGGAATGAATTCCCTTGAGCTATTTCCACAATACAGTTGAGGTGAAAACAAATGCACCTATAACGATTATTTCGTAATTCTCAAAAACTAAACTACAATTTTCTAATGCGATATGGATATAGTTCAAAGTCGCTACGTGTACAAGACCTTCTATTAAAGCCACGAACCCGGTAGATTTTACAATTTAAAACAGGGTTTGCGTTGCATAAAATACCCGCAATCAATAATATCTTTGCTCAAACCACATTGGATTGTGAAAATTTCAAAATGTTAATTTATAAAACAAAAAAAGAAATAAACAGAAAATAGTGTAGTTCTAAGGGAAAAAGTAGAAAAAGTCGAAAATGATTATTATTTGAAAACAAAAGGTGTTTTGAAAGTGTCATTTACCAACAGTGTATAGTAAGGTTTGTGTGCTTGAGTCTTGTTATCATAGCCGCGAAAACAATGGTTCTTACAATTTCAAAAGAATTCCTTCAATGTCCCGCTACGCCTAGTCTAGAGCCTGAAATGAAACTTATTTTTCCAAACGTTGTCGAAGTTAAACATGGTTTCTGTTAAAACGTTGCGTTGTAACCTAAATTACATAACTTTTCTATTGATTTATAAGTAGGCAATAAAAGTTAGATGTGACCTTACAACCTCAAAACTTGACACAAACGAAAATAAATTCGTTTGAAAGTTAAAAAGTTTTCCCATAACAGGGATCTAACTAAATACGCTATAAAAAAACACATATTTTTTTTAATTTATAAACTCTAATCTAGAAAATACCTGGCATTTCCCATGACTTTTCAACCAGTTTCAATTCCAAAAGCTCGACCTTTACAAATCTATTTTAACTAATTTTACCCTTTTATAATTAAAGTTTTGATCAAAGTTAAACATGGACTGCACTAGAAAATATTTTTGACATTGGGAAAATTTAAATGGATCTCATACATGGCCTTTTCTTTCTTATTCCACGCCGGAATTAAGTTTTCAAACTAACAAACTTTGTACTTCAAAGTTGGTGTGTTTATAGTGTAGTTTTCTGAATAAAACGAAAACTAGAAAATTTTCTTCTTTCTTTACATTAATCAATTTCATAGTCAATAATCAATTAATTTAATTTCTTTTTGTATATATTTAATTAATATTATTAACAATCAATCAATTAATGTACTGAATTTACAATCACCCTGTATATGGTGATTGACTGTTCACATTACGTGTATTCGATATTCGAAATTCTAAAAAAGTGCAACTTAAACTTAAAAGAACACACCTCCTAATGACCTATTTTCTTAAAATTTTGCTTTGAAGCATTACTTTTCGATTGTAAACTAGTGAATGCGCTTAAATAAAAACGAGATGCCCATTTCAAAGAAGAAAAGCCTTTTTTCTTAGAACGACAGAACTGATTTTAATGAAGTTTTTTCAGCAGGACAGTGCCAGCACAAAGTTTTTTCTTTCTCAACTGGGCTTGCCTCATTCAACACCCAAACGAATTATAAAATGTCACTCAAGAATTCATTTCACTGGAATAATTTAGACATCTACCGGTAGAAAAAACACGAACGGACTATTTTTTTTGTTCTCGTTTCCTCTTTCTAATCCATCGGTTTTATATAGCCAGTAAAAAATTCAAGCTAATACACGATTCATCTGTAATCGCAAAAAGGAGTATATTTTATAAAAGATATCCCCCTTTTTTCAGGAATGCGACCGAAATTTACGAAAGCATTGAGAGGTTTAAGGCCTCTTTTTATATGCCGTAACGACTTCGATTCAGCTATGGATAAAAATTCAGGAAGTACAGTTATGAAAGGGAGTTGTTACCATCAATTCATTACCGAGCACCATCGATAAAAATCGTTTTTCAAACCAATTGTATATAGTTTCATCAATTCACGTTTATATACATTAATGGCCAAGTAATTAGAAACATTATTAGTTGATTCCAAAACTAATACTATTTTAATGACTTGCGAATTAAGTTCTACACTTTTATAATGCATGTAAAGCTGTTGTTTAGGGTAAACGTTGGCCATATTGATATTGTTTTCAAATTGAAAAAACATATTGACATTAACTTTTGTTAGAAAATTTTTAATTGATTGGCCACTACTGCATGTTAATATAGAAATATTAGTGCTGTATCCAAATAACAACTAGTAGGTACCGCATGTCGTTATTAAGTATATAGAGGTACATAGGTATATAGGATTTTTAAAAAATTTATGATCCATTTTCTGCCTTACATAATATGTAAGTATAATATAGTGGTATAGAGAATGGTGGAATAATTATAACAACTTTTTCATTTTTAATTCTTCCGTGCTTCGGTGTGAATTCGAGATGTATGTTTTTGTGCACAGATTATTCCTTATTAAATCTTAATTCATCTATAACAATCGGTCGTAGTAAAATTGTATTATTGACTGTTACGAAGTTTGAGAAAAGTAAATGAACATTGCCAAGAGTTTACGTCCACATAAATCAATTATTTCCCGCATTATGAAAAAATTTAAAACAATCAGGCAAGTGGCAGTTGAAAAAAATTGCGAAAGCTCTAAGAAAATTATATGGAACGCCGATAAATGCATAATTCGGATGTCAAAGAAAACCCCATTTTTATTATCGACGCAAATTAAAGCCAATATTGACTTGCCATAATACCATAAGGAGAAGATTAGTGCAGAGCGGTTTGCTTGGTAAAGTTTTTCTTAAGAACACGTTCATGGGGCGATAGAACAATGGAGTCAGCTTCAAAGATAAATCTAAATTTATTTTCTTTATAAGTGATGGACCCACTTATGTTAGACGTGCTACTGAACAAAAAGTTCATGACACCTACAGTGAAACATGACGATGCCTCTATTATGGATTGGAGCTGTTTCTCGAATTTTGGCGGGAGTCTACTTAACTGTACAGAATGATGCCTGTACTCTTTTATATATTATAAAAATATATTAAATAATAAATTAGTTCTATATATTTATAAAATAATGTCATTAAAGAATATTTTCCAATATAATAACGATTTGACACATAAACACAAAGTTTTTCCAAATTTAAATAAACTCTGTGTGGAACTCATCAGAAAACTTAGAAAAATATGAGCAGTTTATTTTGAAAGTGGCCTAAATCCATTTTTTTTTCTGTAGTATGCAATATTAAGTTATTTGTCATAAAAAACATACAAAAATGAACTTAGATCATTTTCAAAATAAATGGCTCATATAAATATATCCTATATAGAGAAACTAATTGGGATGTTATAAAACACAAAGAATATTTAATCAAGTAGGTATTAATATTAATGGTTTACAATTTGTTAAACCAGAACATACGAAATTTAAAATAAAAGTTGTTATATTTTTGTCCAATTCCCCGTAATATTTTAAATGGTAGTAAAAAGTATGATTTTATACTAAATTCAACTGTTATGGATTCAAATTTTTCAAAAGTTACTATTATTATGTTCATTTTTGTATGTAGTTTTGTATGTATGTGTATTTAGAACAATTGGCAACCACTGTGGATTAATTCAGGTCGTGCCCTGTCACTGCTATTTCATTTCAAATTATGACCGTGTGTAAAGGCGAGGGGCGTAAATAAAATGAATCTTAAATTGTAATTTTATTCATTACCTTACATGCATTCTTGTTTTAAGCGGTTTAACTTAGACCGAATGGGACGAGTTGCGTTTTCAGTAATTGCAAAACAGTTCGGAATTTATTGCTTCTCGTTTTCTCGAATGGAAATGGGATTTTTACCTTCATCATAAACTACGATCTCGCATTTTCTCATAATAAGTTTGGATTTTAGATGGTATAAATGGTGGTGAGTGAAATAATGAATGAATTTAGAGGCAATGGGCAGAACGTGTAAGTTTTTAGTAATCGTTTCAGGAAAGGTTTAAGGGGATTACTTAAGATATTTACAGTAAATCGGATTACTTATTGTATCGGATATGGAAATGAGACCAATTAGAAACAACAAATCAATGGGAAAATTCAAATAAAACATTCCAATAATATGGTGACAAGCAACAAAAGACTGCATTAATAGAAAAAAAGATCCATCTTCTTACTATTTCAATGTAAAACTTTTTTACAACCTAGCTTGGAGTTGCAAAATTTCATCAATAAAAATAAATGTTACATGTAACAAGAAAAAGTTGAAAGCAAACTGGCCTTTTAGTAAAAATAGTTTTCTTCAAATAAAGTCATTAAAACTTCGAATAAAGTTATTCGGAAACTTTTATGGTTACTGTCAAAAACGATCCTCATACACTTACGAAGGGCGGTTAAAATAAAATAAATTAGGAATTTGACATTTAACATGATTTCTGTAAATGTGAGCAGGTAGTTATTTTCCTCTGTTAAAGTTAAATTGAGTTTATTTTAACTTTAAAATGTTCGTTTGTGTTTGGGCAAAGTGGTGGTGCATTTTAACATAGACGAACCGATAATATGCATAAACATGGAATGGGCATGGTCTTGTAAACCGGCTCAAAGGACCCCATTCAGATGCCAATGAGAAAAGTTTCGGATAGAATTTAACAAGGGGAAAATTTCAATTGAAGTCGCAAATATGCTTCGGCCCGTGTGCGCATTTTAAACGATACGATTTTCTTTTTCTTTCTTTTTTTAATAAAAATCTTATGCACCACCTTAGAAACGAAGATTTTTCCAGATAGTAAATCGCAGAGCTTCCAGGGACTGGCGATAAAGTCATATTGTGCGGAAAATTTTCGTTAAACGTAAAATCTGCATGTTACGAGATAATTTTTGTTAACTGAATTCGAACAGAAAAGAAAAATTGACGTTTTGCCAAAGATACATTATGTTGATTACTATACGATAGTCATAGCATATACAGAGTGTTTCAAAACATGTGTCAAAAGACGAAGGGTAACGATTCTTTGGCTCATTTTAAGAAAAAAAGTTCCTATTAACATAGGAAATTAAATTAAAAATTAAAAAATTAAATTAAAATTAAAATTAAAATAGGAACTTTTTTTCTTAAAATGAACCAAAGAATCATACCCTTCATTTTCCGACACATGTTTTGAAACACCTTGTATAGTATACAGGGTTATTAATGTAAATGATTGATGGGAACCTTTTGAAATTATTTTTTTCTATTTTCCATGTTCTAGGGTTTGAATAATACCGTTCCGATCTATATTTTTGTTTAAAATATATTCAAGTATTTTTTATACTATGTATTTCTCTTTATATCAGAAATCGATGTCAACTTCTTTATTTTTAATGCAACGGCTCCATAAATTTTAGTATGCATCTAAGCATTAAACGAATTAAATGCTTATTCGGATTCCCTATGCCTAACCAGTTTCAAATAATTTTGGTTTTATGGAAAATGATTGCTTTAATTTCGAGATTATATTTTGATCACCCAGTAAAAAATTGTTTTATTTTGCCCCAAATCGCTTTAATTTGTGATGCATAGTTAACATCTTAAGAAAGTTTTATAAAATTAGTTAAAAAATAAAGGAGAATTTCACATTTAATCGTGTTTCAGTAGGAATTAAAAAAAAACAAAAGTTCTTGAAAATGGTTATGCCTAGTAAAGCAAAACATGTGTAAATGCGTATAGGAAAACTTAATAAGTATTTAATCAGTCTAAAGCCTAAAATGTAAAAATTCAAAAATACCTTTTTAAGCTGCTGCGTTTGAAATAAAGCGGTTGACATCGATTTCAAGTTTTACTAAAAATGGTGCAACGTTGAAAAAAATTAAAATGAATAAATCACATCAGTATTACTAAAGTTTCATAATAAAAAAAATAAAAAAATTAACAATTTCTAAAGTTTCTAATGAATCATGTGGGAAATCCATATTTTCCACAAAAGTTTATTTTTATATGGAAATTTTTAAGAATGAAGACATAAATGAATTTTTATGGTTTTCGAAAATGACAAAGCTAAAAAATTCGTGTTTTATTTTAACGTTTTCAATTCTAAAAAAAAAAAATAATGAGACATTAATTTCACAAATTTTTTCCTGCTGAGGCTTTTTATTACAGGAGTTTTAATCTGAGTAAATACATGTAAACATAATCCTCATTAAATTCCATGTTTTTGGAAAAACATTGAAACAGTTGGAATATTCAGTGAATGTATTAGAGTTAAATCATTCAAAATTTTCAATTATGTTTATACGAGGTCTCCAAACAGTCGAAAACGTAGCAGATTAAATTTGAATGGGACACCCCTAAGTAAACAAATAATCTTTCGCTCAGAAATTGAGAGAATGTTTGTTTTCTATAGACTCCCTCTGTTGTGCTAGGTAAAACCCTGGAAGATATTTGCTCTCTATATTTATACTTCTGACCCGGTATATGTACGTACGTATATTGAATACTCAAATAAGATAAGTAACTGGTCTTGTTTACCTGGCTGCGTATTATTAGGATTGATTCAATTTAAGCAGTGTTAGCTATAATTAGTATTATTTATGTCAATTGTTAATAGCATGTCATTGTAGTAATAATTTTGTCAAGTTTAATTAATAAAGAAAATCAGAAAATCAAGAACAATTACAATCACGTTTAACTATTACATTTACATGCTGCCGACCTGGAGGTGAAATCCATCCTTTCCAATGTAGATATTTATGAGAAAATTTCATGAATGTATATGTCTCAGAATCTTAATGTATGAATATAATCTTAGCGCTGATCGGTGTCAAAGATATTTAGTTTAACATAAAATTTCCAGTCCCTCCAAGTACTACGAGACATTTTCATTAAATCAGTTCGTAATTTAGTCGACCAACTTGCTCGAGACCTTAATAAATCCGGACGCGACATTCGAGGCTGGGAGGCAGGTTTGCAGGAAATTGGCGAATTTCCTTCAGCGAAAAAATTAAAAAAAGTCACAAGATTCATAAGTTAAATTAATAGTTGGAATTTCCTTTTTAAAGTTGGTCAATGAAATTGTAATTTGGTTCTGTACCCTCCAGTAGATTAAAATACCCATTTCTGTATATTTCTATTAGGATTAACGGTTGTTTAAGATAAATAGGTAGACTATTGGGACATTAATAGAAATCCCATCTCGAGTTCTCTATTTGGATTACAAATGTTAACCCATTGCAACCAATTTCGGAACACAAATTGTCAAGACAGAAGATAATTTATTTAATTTAAATGAAAATTATTTTAATAACCTTAAATAACCTTCCGTCTACTAATCAATCTTCGAATTTGAATAGAAAAGATGTTTTTAAATTTTCAGTGCAAATTTCCTTATTTCAATTCAACTCTTCTGAATTTTTTAAAGCCATTTCGTTTTATGTCATTTTCTAAAAATTTTGATGAAATTTATCACTGATGCAATATTCCGCTTCAATTTAAAAGGTGAGAATGCCCCGTAAATTCGACGTTTTAACATATTCTCATACTGCCACCGAAATTTAATTAAACTGAAGTTGAATAGGGTTAATGAATACCTCTTGCGACTAATTGTCCTCTTGGTGTGACCTTGAAGTGCTTGGACCACGAATATTGAACTTGTCTACTTTAAAACAATCACCTGAATCACTTCACGTTCGATAGTTGAGGAAAAACCGAATACGACTTATACCTGGCTTTATACATATTCATTATGAATCCTATTCGGTGAACATTGGAAGTTCTCGGTTTCCAGGCATAGAGAAACTCCACAAGGATTGTTTTATATTCGACAATACACTATTGATTTTATCATTTGTAATTAAATTCTTTCACGAACCACTCAAATTTATATTCATAACTAATATTCATTTTAAACGGTTAAATTGACTATTATCTAGGATTTTTCATTAAATTCATTGTCTTAAAAGTAAGTAGTTAGCGATATGAATGGATCAATTTAGTATATTTCGTACGAAAGAAAGGAATCATTAATCATTAATAAATGACTTTAACGGCTAATCTGGCTTTATTAATGATCAACACAGTTCATTGTCAAAAAAATTCAATTCGTGAAATTGAAAGACCCGTTTTTCAGTTCTGTTGTTTCATCTTAAGACATTTAATATATCGAGCTCCTATAATTAATATTCTGTAATGTACTGTAACTATAATTTAAAATGTATTATATATATGTAGGATATATGTTAGGTATACGTATAGTATACATAGTATACATATACTATACACTGTGTTCCTGGATAGGTGAAACAACTCTTGTAAAAGGGAAAAAATTTTTAAATTAAATTTTAATTTTTTGGGGTTCAGCCCCGCTTGGTTAAAGACCAATTTTTACCATAATTTCAATTTTGAAAAATCAAGTGTGCCTTGGAAATTTCCAAAAAACCTATTTTTTTGTAGAGTAAAGTGCCTTTTATACGTCAAATACGACAAAAGGTTATTAAGAAAAGTTGTTNTATTGTGAATGTAAAAAGTATTTATTGAGTAAACTTTAAATTTTTTTATTATTTACATATTTATATTTAAATTTCATATGAGTATATGTCGAAACATACATATCATATAAACCAAATAAATCAGAAAAG
This sequence comes from Hypothenemus hampei, assembly GCA_013372445.1. Lineage (NCBI taxonomy): Eukaryota > Metazoa > Arthropoda > Insecta > Coleoptera > Curculionidae > Hypothenemus > Hypothenemus hampei. Next base: position 555,006 of record JABRWK010000017.1, on the reverse strand, counting down.
CTACTCTATAGAAAATTTTATGGGCTGCAAGTTTAATTAATACCTACACATTTTTTTTCCGAAATAATAGCAAAAAACTAAACTTTTTGAACTTTTTATTTTTGATTTTATCGATAAACATTATTTGTAAATAGTTCTCTGTAGTCATAATTTTTTTTATATCAATATTGTTATATATTTTTTTCAAATTACAAAGATGCAAAACTACAAATAATATTTTTATTTGCATCCAGCAAGAAGCACATAACTTGCAATGATGTGTTGCAAATAGAGAAGGATAAATAAGGTAAAGTCCTGAATGTTCAATATACAGAGTGTTTCATAAACATACGGATAAAGTTCCAGGAGAGGTAGAGGGCATGAGGACAAATATTTTTTTATCTAAAAATTAATGTTTTTTTTAAATACAAATAATATGTATAATAAGTAGGTATAATGTAAAATATATTTTATAACAAATTTTCAAAATTTGGTTCATTTGTCTCAAAACAAGCATTGCTCTGTCGATTTATGGATTGATGAACTCTAATAGATTTCGAAAATAGTTTCTAAATTTGTAAAAGCTGACATTTGCCTTGTGAGCAGTTCTTTTTATTTACGAATAGATGTTGCATAAACTATCCTTTTAATATAATCCCACAAAAAAAATCAAGTAGATTTGAATCTTGAGAACGATCAGGCCAGAAAACCGGATAATGTGCAAAAATAAAGGAATTTTTTGATTATCTCATTTTTGGTAAGAAGTTAGCTATTAAAATAGTCGAAAATTTTACATTTAAAAAATATTGTAATGTTTCAAAAGGAATTTTTCAAAAAAATGAGTTTTTCGAAAACAATTAGCTTTAAATATACTGAAACCTAATAAGCATTCAATCAATCAATTTAATGCCTAAAATATAAATATGCAAAAATATATCTGTAGCAGAGAGGTAAACAGTCATAACCCCAATTTGAACTAACATAGAGTTAATAATGTTTTTAAACTACATTGTATTAATTTGCCGTTGTGGTAAAAAATGGTAAGCTACGTGTTACTGGTTTGCTATATTTTTCATTTTGAAAATGTAGTATCTTCATTTATCAGTGTTGACCTGTTTTACTCATTACTAAATGAAATTCCCTTTCATGGATGTAAGATTTTTTACGTCTTTGCTACAGATATAGATAGAGTGATGCATTGTATAAACGAAAGTTGTATAACATTGAAAATACATACATATAATAGATGAATAGACCATATCCGTACTGCCTAAAACTGAAGAATATGAAGAATTAAAAAAATTATAAGTGAAAACGATTCCAACAAAATATTTATCTAAATAACTCTGTATAGGTATGTACAGATTATACAATATACCTGAGCAATAGTACAGTACAACTGTGTTAACGGTGGTTTCTAGCCTAACCACATACAATGTAGACCATTTAAAATTTACCTTATTAAAGCTTTTTGTTTTAGGCGCTACCGGGATGAAAATCAGAAAGGAAAAGACTAAAAACTACGTTAACTTTCGAGTTAAACGTTTTCAATGGTACCTGTATAATGATTTATGTCTTAAGTGAGAATGAACTCAAAGGTTATTAATTTCTTAATTGTTAATTTTAATCATCTTTTCCTTCCATTTCGATTTTTATAAAAATATTTTTAGTAGATATGTTGAAATAACTCTAATTTTAATATAAATTTAAAGTAATCGTGAATTTACTTTATCATTGTGTTAAGAAACCTTTTTGGGTTGGAGTCAATTTTCGTATCGCATTTATTTTATCTAAATATATATTTTTTACGAGATAGAATCAGATTCGTTACACCCACGCGAAGAAGAGCGAGATAAATGCTCTTCGCGAAGCTCTTTTGTTCAATGATTAATTATTCGACATTTTAGAGGCGAATTTTGAGTATTTTTTTTTTAATTTAAAATAAGATGAGATGCGAAATTCTGCGGAAAAAGCAGCGATTAATTACTTGTTGGAAATCTAAATTAATGAAGTTTAGCTGAGTTTTCTTTGTCAATAGTTAAATAAATTTTGGCACTAGCAGCAATTAATCGACATTGGTTGAATATTTATGTTCTAAATTGAAAAAAGGTATTTGAAAAGCTTGATTTTACGGTGGAGAATTCCAGCTTTTTCTCATTTATTAGCAATTCAAGACAATCCAGAGAGAATTTGCTGATTAACAGAGGGATTGACTTTAAACGATTGTCTTAAATTTCATTGCTTAAAAAGGTGCAATTTTTTCACACTAAATTACTATTTAATTTAAGAGTGAAAAACATCCAATGTAATAATTTTGTAGGACAAAGGAGCATCCTTACAGAAATGACCTGGCTTTGTAATTAGTTGGAAAATTAAAAGACAAAATGCAAAAACCAAATTAATTAACGTTTTTTTAGTATAATAATGGTTTTAATGGGATTTTAATTAATTCGGTCGTTTTTAGTCGGGTTAGGCTAGCCTGTGGCCTGTCCCGCCCGATCATTTATTTTAGATTCTTAAAAGGGGAAAACTCTTATTTCCGAACAAGTTATCATACATTTCACTCATTCATTTTCAAGGTTCACTCCCAATATGATATACATATAAGATTTTCTTTGGGTTTATTAAAGTTTCCCCCTCGGTTCAAAGCCGATACGGAGTTGGGATTTTGGGTGTGCAAAAGAAAGCAAATGCCTGTCAAACGAGAATTAAAGTAAATTTGTAAATAAGTATGTAATTTATAAAATTAAACTTAAAAAAAGAGATCCTTTATAAACGGCAAAAACGATTCTCATATGAAAAGGAGAGCAATTTTTGTTTATTAAAACATTCCAAACAAAAACAACCTGTGCATTTTCCATGACTTCATTGAAAGAACTCGCATACACATAAAACACAAATACCATTCGACACACTGACTTGAACCTCCGGCTAAAACTTCCTCACAGTCCTGTTTAAGTCAAAAAAATGTGCTAGCTTACATAAGCTGAAAAAACCACTTGTGGAACACAGCAGAAGAATTGAACAAGAACCGTTCTCATCCATATTTAAAAAGTGCCTAAGAAGAAGGGTGGAAATAAGAGGGAAATTTATCGAAAACACTTTTGCCTTTGCTGGACTAGGGCCAGACAATCCCTCGTTTCGAGTAATAATAAACGCCCAATCCCCTAGGAGGACTGCGGTCTATTACGACCGTCGCTATGCGACGGCCCGCTGATTTGACAGATTGAGATGACATGGCTAGGAAGTTTAACTGCAATTTACAACTCGTATTAGTACCAGAAAAAAAAAGCTTAATCTTACTTACTTTATTATGCGCAGGCAGAAATCATACAGTCTGAAGCATTAAAAATGTGAATATTAATTGTAAATGAAATAAATTGTTTTGAGTGCATCCCTGCGAAGGAGGTTTTTGCTTTAATATTTGAAAAATATCAAACTTTGAAGAAGAAAAAAACAACATACGAGGAAGGTTCAAGTATGGCTTGGAATTTTTTCTTCTCAAAGCCAAATAAATTCTTGTGATTGAGGAGGACAAACCAAGTGATATTTGACAAAAACTTCCAACACAACATTAAAAAGCCTTCATTCCAATTCCATTAAAAAAGTTACAGCCACATTCTGGTGCATATTTGAACTTTTCCATATGAAAAATATCAAATTGTTCACAACAAACAAATAACAAAAAACAACATATGAGGAGGGCTCACATATTTTCTTCGTATTTTGAAGTAATCTCGTATAAATGGAAAATACGGGAAGCGTTCTGATCGGCCAGAGTCGAATTCTAGAAAAGTGATTCCAGAATGTTTTAGAAAATTCCGGAAAAGCTTCAAACAGAAATTTAGGTCTCTCCATTTTGTTTTGCCGTATTCAGGGTTTTGGTTGTCTGAATTTTTTGGAAACATGTTTATTTTATTAGCGCTAGTTTTGTTGTTGGTTCTGTTGTAAGTGGTCAAGACTGTGTGATTTTTACAAACATTGTCATTCTTTTCCCCTTTTTTTAATTCTTTCTGCAAGTTTCTCAAAATTTGGCGTATTGTGGATACATCGCTTTCATCCAGAGCCATTATTCCTACTGGGTAGTGATTATTGTGAGAGTACTGTTTGGGTTGGTATGTAACCCATGCATTTTTATAAACTTTTTCTTCCGTCTACGGGAAGTAAGGTCATATTACAAGCGTTCTGATTTCTTCGCATGTATCCTTGTCATTAAAACAGTTCAACCGTGACTACCGCCAACTTGTATACAGGCTGAGATCCCATATATCCCATATTATGGACATTTTGGCCTTCTTGTTCTCGATTCCCGATGTTTATATTGTAGGGATAAGTATTGTAGTATACAGATATGGTTGATTTCCAAGGTAGCATTAATAATTTTCGCATTCATTCATTCATTTATCAAGGCTGTACTATAGTTAAGGAGCTGAGGGTCCTGGGAAGGTGAAGGCGAGTGTGTTTTTTCGTGAAAAAATTTCTACATTTCCAACTTCTATTTAACCATTTATCTTATAAATACTTGTGAGTATTCCTGCAATTTATGATTCGTATTAGTACCAGAAGTGAGAAAAGAAACAGTTAAATGGTAATTACCTCACTCAAATACAAGACAAATCACGGAGTACCAATTATATTTGATTTTGAATGAAACATACACTCAACAGGTTAGGTCCTTTCTCGTTTAGTTGCCACAGGAAATGAAATGACCCTTTGACCTGGGCGTAATTTCCCATAAAACCAATTGTCAAATGACAATTTAATCTAATTTGTCATAAACAATGAATGAGAAACCTTAAATAAAATGACTAAAAGTAAATCTGTCTCGTTACGTAGATGTACATATCGGTACCTCAGTGCAAAAGCCTACTAATTCCAAAATTTCAATTTTCCGGTTTTTTGATTCTGATTTCTGATTTCTTTATATTACTATTATATGAAGTCCATCATAGGACATACAACACAAAGAGCAAAACTATATTACATCCAAAAACATGTATTAAGTCCCACATAATACAATTTAAATAATTTCAATAATTTTTATTTTCTTTCTCCTAAGTACAAAATTTATATTTTGGACTTAATACCCTTTTGCTCTGAGGTACTGATATTTAAAAACAAATTAATTCTATACTTATTCAACGAACTGTCGCACCGGAACTGATTAAGGTACCTGTTTCAATTACTTAATACTTTTGACATATGAAGAGTCCACGGGAAAAACATAGATTGTAAAAAATCGTAGTTACAAGAGATTACGATTTTAAAATGACGTATTGTTCAACCTTTCAATGGAGACAAGTAACTACAATTTCATATTAACATTTTGTAAACTTTTTTGTTTTATTTTCTGCAACCTTTATCATATTGAAGTACACATTAAAAGGTACAGATAGCAACACACAATAAAAAATGCTCAATTTTTGACAATCCATGTTTTTCCCGTGAACCATTTATATGTGAGCAGTGAAGAGCGGTTTGCGAAAACCCCATAACCATTGGTGAACTATGAAGTACTTAAAATGAAACAAACGTTATGTTTAATTAAAATTTTGAACTCATTAAATGTGACTAAGCATTCATGTTGTTGATTGATTCCAATTGTTCGCGTTGCTTAAGTTGCTGCTCGAAAATATTCGATTACCATTACAAGTTTGAAAAACCATTAAAGCAATTAAAGGATTTTTTCTGTTGGGACTAAATTATGCAAATAAATTTAAAATTCGTATTTAATATTTTTGCCATAGTTTTGATGAGACGAGGAGGCATTAACTCAGATTCTTCTTCACGTGATTCTCATCATGTGTGTGTCTCAAGTTAGATATATGTAGATCATTTTCCCCAATTTCCTGGAAATTCCCTACAGTTTATCTCATTAAAATTAATGTATATTCATATGTATGATATTTTAATAATTTTAATTGATAATTTAATGTTTTAAACATTTTATTTTGGATCTCCATTAGTACATATTATAAAATTCTGAAAAAGTAAATCGACCAAAAATCTCATATCTGCAACGACGGTCTCAAGTCACATTAAAGATAGATCGATCTAACGCACGCATTGAATTGAATATAGAGATGGGTCATCTCCAGCAGTGATGCCAACTTTTTTATTCCCCTAAAAACGCTATGGTAAGATATTTATTTATGATCAGCGAGACTTGTAAAGACGAAAATTGCCTATTTTCCTTAGATATATGGATAAGATCGGTGAGATTGGCATCATTGACCCGAAAGATCATCGGATAAATTGAAATCGTATAAGCACCAATGTATTATTTTCTTTTAGGACTGTCAAGAAACTACGCCTTTTTCTTCCCTGATAATTTATGTAGGAGAAAAGGATAATTCGTTCTGAAATTTCGGATCCTATTATTAATGTGAGCCTTAATAAAACATGAAATGATTTATTATTGGGTTACCCCTGTTATAGTTTGAGGAATAGCTTTAATAGGCTCTATGTAAAATTCAGAATATTAAAAAAATGATAGCCCTTCCCAAAGGTTAACGGGCACCTCCAGTTAAAGATATTTCTATTGAATTTGTTTGTGATGGTCGTCTTAGGATGTTACAAAAATCTAAAATGTATATTTAAAAAAAAGTGCTGAATTATTAATATTTTCCTTTTAAATTAGCAATAACAAAATGGGTTTAAACATTATTCTAATTTCCATTTTTAATTATGAATTAGTTAAGAGAGATGCCAACTTGGATTTAAAAAAGTTGTTTAATTATTCATTGAAAAAAAAATTTAAAACCCTATTTCTTCCACAGTTTGAAACCTTAGCAACTTGGCGTTGGTTCTGTAGTAATTACAATTTATTTATTTATCACTAGCTCCTACTAATTAGATTAAATTACTAAAATGAAGGAAATTTTATTTCGGGAAATCTTTAATAAAACGCTACTCTATTTAAAAAGGGGAAATTTGGTTTATTTGCGATAAAACTGGAATTGGTTTATACGGCATCCGCTTTGGTTGAACTTTTTTTTGTTTTATTCTTAATCAACTTACTCGAATCGTAATAAGAACCTGATTAGAAGTCAAACTATAAAACTTCATTTGCGATAATGGGATATTTCGTTAAGTTCCTACTCCGGCGCGAACCGGAAGTGTGCGGCGCCGTATCTCTCTTCTCAACTTTAATTTCGTATTTACGAGTGGAAGTTGTCCGGTAACTTTTTAGTTTATTATAAACTATATTGGATAATTAATGAGAAGAGCCAAGTTGTTTTTGTATTTTTTCAAAGAAGATAAATTTATTATTCATTGCAGATTACAGTTTTGGCTCTTACGTATTTTGTCCCTGGTTCCGAGTTAACAATTTCTTTGTCTTTTCAATTTGCCGAACATAAATGTCGAGTTCTAGAACCTAATTACCCATGAAGCTATCGCCCAAAGGAAAATAACCTTTAAGGGAGAACCGTGCGTCCCTAATGTAATTACTTTTCTTCTTTCTCGCAAAAGTAACAATTATTTTTCTTTGTTTTGTCATTATTAACCGACATAATAACTCAATTATAATGTCTTACAGTTTAGTGAAAAAACAATCGCTGATAACATTTTCTTCCAGATTGGAGAATATGAGAAATTGAGGAACGTAAAAAAAAGGTTTAACAAGTTGATCAATACATAGACTTTTTACTCAATTAAACAGGTATAAGTGCTTAATGAAGTAAAAGAAACTCTTTGAAAGAGTAGAACCAGTAGCTTTAATTCATAAGAATTCCATGTGGTTTACAATTGGTTACGCTACAGACTTCAGTTAAATGAAACGTCAAAGTGAAATTTTTTTTAACGAGTTGCAGGGTGAAATAATTTAACATCGGTCGTTAAAGTTCTCATTTTCTCCGAAAAGTACGATGCGATAACGGTCGCCTTTCCGTCAGTCGGTGTAGAATTTATTATGAGACCGGAATATAAAATGTTACACAACCTGATGACGTTATAGTTCCCAGTTGAAATGCAGTTTTAAGTTTTCGTCGATTGAAAATTTCCAGTGGATTTAATTCGACTGACTGTTTCAAGCCTTGGAAGATTAAATAAAAATTTACATTTTAAAACAGTTAAATGTATGAAAGGCGATAAATTTACTTTTTTTTAGAATTGAGAAAACCTTACCTATGAACAGTAAAATAAAACATGAGCTACATTTTAACCCACAGCTACTTACATTATTTCATATACTCATGAGTAAATTGCTTCAGTTTAAGAAAAACTCACTCATGAGTTGTAAAATAACTCATTTGACTATTTCGTTCTATTTTTCGTAGTTTTTATTTAATTTCGAGGGATCTATTTCACTTTCACTTAAAGTCCTTCAGGTTCTTGAGGTTGTTGAGTTCTTCAGTTTTTCTCGTATTTTCTCGGAATGGGCGTTTTTCCTCCAGCATTAGATCTCTTCTGATTGTCATGTTTATGACAAAGTAGAGTGATTCTTTTGATGATCTTCTTGGGTATCTCTTGTTCGATGCTGTTCTCTGTGTTTTGTATCCGTAAGTGATTATTGGTGGGAAACTAATTTAGAGGAATTTGGCCTTTTTGATCTAGTTTATTTTTTGCCATTCTACTGTAATTATTTCATTTGGTTTGCTGAATATCTTGTGACATATATTGTACTTCAATTTTTTAATGTTAACTTGGTTTAAATAATCATATGATTTTTTTTTCATCTACCTACTACGTACATATATTGTCTTCATTTTTGAAGATCGTTAAGGCAGGTGTGGTTTTTTTTATTATTTTTCGCAAACCGAATTTATTGTTTGCTATTTTGAGTTTTTCATAAAGAACCCATTCATGAATGTAAGTCTATAAATTAAGTGAGTCACGCTTAAAAGCACTTCATTAGTGCGTTTTCGGAACACAGAATTATTCTGTAACTCTATTCTGTGAGAATAACTGAAAAAATTAAATAACTTATTTTACGATTCACACTCAGGAGTGAATATTCCGACTCTGCGTTTTTTCACTCTAATTTATTCTTGTTTTAAATTAACTGCTAAATATGTACAATTCGATAAAAGGGAAAGAAAAATTTACGTAAATTAAATTTATGAAACGTCTTCCATTATTAAGAAATAACAAAGAAGAATCAGTTACTTCAAAAAGGTTTTTCTTCCAGAATCAATTTCAATTCATTTCGTGGAAAGACCCGAGAGGCGCGAATGAATGACTGTTTTATGTATTGCAAAATTAATTTAGGGTTTTCTCCGAATGGTTTCGTTCAAAAATAATAAATATGTATTAATATTACTTCGTTTTTTCTTTTCATAAACAATAATTATTATTTACCGTAGAATAAGTCGAATGTATCAAAATAAATAATAGATACTTTCGTAATTAAATTTATTACATTTTAGAGATGGAAGATAAATTTGTCCCTATTTTGAAATTGAAATCTAAAGAAGCTTCAAATAATACAGTATTTGTTTTCTTGTCATCGACAATACAACCAGTTGTTGCTGTCAGAGCCTATATTTAAGGATCAATTAAAAGTTTAATATACTTTATGGGCCCCTTTTGGTCCCATTGAAAGTGTCACATTGATAAAAATAAAGTTTTAATTAAAAAGTTTTCTGTTACAAACCTTGTTTATTTGTTTTTTGTTGTTATTCCATTAACTGTTTGTTAATTATAATTTAAGTGTACAAAAATATCTAAATTAATTCAAATGTATTAAATGAAATTTCCATGTTAGTATTTGTGTATAACTAGTACTAAACATCATAGGAAATAATGTATCTGCAACTGTAAATCATCATTCATTAATCTTTCCTAAAATTAAATCGCTCGTAATGGCATGTAAAACTTATTTAATACAAAACTCATTACTAAATATTAGTAATTGATTCGAGATATTTAAACGAGAATAAACTGCATTTTTGAAAGAGTAGTGATTTTTATGGATTTCCGGGAATATCTTGATTAAAATTTTTATTATAATCAATCAAAAGAAGTTCTGCGTTACAAAAGCTTTGTCATACTAAGTCCAAACTAATAAACCGTTTATTTTTTAGATTTCTAAAATAATGTTAAAATGTATAAAGAAATACGGAAAAATGAAAAAGCCCAAGCTCAAAATTCTACAGGCAATTTGTCATTTCGCCTATATCGTCACAAATAAATAATTCCTAGTCATTTGAATTCTCATTAAAGTAGACCGAAAATAGGTGTCGGTGAAAGGGTTCCTCATTAAAATTTTCACCTTCTCCTCTCCAAGTCTCTTTCTCCCACTCTATGTTTTACAACATGAGCAATAAGTTTCCAGCAATATTAGCTGATCGAAATTTATTATTCGAATTAAAATGAGAGAAAGGATTCTTCTCCTGGAGACAAACGAGTTCGGAATGATTTTCATAATTTTCGTCTCATAAATTATTCAAGGCGACGAGATAAGGGGCACTGACGGAGGGTTTGATGTTTTTTTTAACTCGACACTTTATTTACTTTGTTAAAAGATAGAGAGAGAGAGAGAAAGAGAGAGAGAGAGACAGAAAGAGAGCGAGAGAGGCCGTGGTCTATAGACTGCGGACCTCCAGATAAACCCTGTTTGATTTATAAAAGGTTCAAGGCGCTTTATGCTTAAGGTTATTCCAAAATACATATAGAGATATTAAGCTTTGTCTGGGTTATCTTTTCCCTTTCAAAATACATATGTATGTATGTATTTAATCTTCTAAACGTGGAAATTACTTTTAATTTCAAATATACAGAGTGTTTCTTAATAAGTGTCCTGTATTTCATAGAATTATTTTTCAAATAGTTTTAAAAAAAGTTTTTATAAATACGTTATGTGGTCAAAAACATTTGGTTTCGAAGACACTGAGTTTTAAAAGTTAATACGGGCGAAAAGCTACGAAAGAGAAGTGCTTCCATTCTCTGGATCTGGTATGGTTATAACATATTGTCTATGAGAATTTTTCCATACCAGAATGTAGGAAATATTTAACCTTAACGCTTAAAGCCTAACTACATTGTAAAAGTGAATAAAAAGTAATTTAGTTTTGTGCCTGCACTGATGATTTTATTTTGATAACTAGTTTGAGAACGATAATAGATATGGGAAAAGAGTAATATAACAAAAATTATCAGAAAAATGTAAGAATCTTAATTCTAGAAATTAAAAAAGGTCAGTGCCATCGTAAAGAAAATCAAGTGGGCCAAAGAGACCATTTCCCTGAAAAGCAAGCCCTGTATAAAATTTCGAAATTTCAAAAATACCAATGTTATGAAGAAAAATAGAAAAGAAAATACAATTTTGAATAACCCTTATCTTTAAAATTAAACATTGTTGATCATTATTTATAAGAACTTTTTGTCTTAAAATTACTTGAAAATCACCTTGCGACATATCGGACACTTATTAAGAAATACCCTGTATATATTAAGATATTTCAAATAATTATTACTCATCTCAATACAATGAGTAGCCTACTAAATGTGAAACATAAATAACCACTAATTGGGTTGTGGAGATGCTGAGATGAAGGCCTATTGAACTTTCGAAAGTTTCTGTAGGTAATTTAAGACGAAATGCAAAGTTTATGTTGACAAATAAAGAATCAGAAGAAAATAATACACAATTGTTTTTATTAAATATAAAATTTTTCTTCTACTTCTCCTAATGAGATTTTCAGAAGAAATAAAAAAAACTCGCAGGACAACATGACAAGAGGACGAATTTAGAGTCAAATGTTAGAGGGCAAGTTAGCACCCAGTATATATGTATTTAAAAGTACATACAAATGTATACATACATACAATGTTCGCGTTGTAAATGTCATACATAAAACTACTGGTAGAAAATCTCATTTTAAGTATAAAAATTCATATGAATATAGGTTCAAAAATGTCTAATAAGAAAGTTATAGAGTGTATAAAAATATATGTTTTTTTTATAAGTTTATCTATTTATAGGATGTCTGGTATTCCGTTTGCCAAATTGACGTTGTGTGTGTGAAAAAGAAGTGACTGTGAAAGTGACGGCGTGTGTGAAAGGGGGAGGGGGTCATTTGCTATGTCTTGAGCTCCAATAACTCATTCTTGACCCCACGGATTTTTTTATTACCACGTTTTACTGTATGTTTTAAAAATTCCCAAAATTGATCAATTAAATTTATAGTAGATATAAACAAATTCAATTGTAATTTTAATGTGTACTGTTGTATGGTTTTATTAAAATCAAAATTACTTGCTAATAACATCTAGTTTTCGTTTTCTTATTTTACAAAGTTTTTGGAAGAGGTTCTCTAGTCTCTGGTCTATTTCCCTTTCCAACTACATGCAATATGCCATAAAAATCTTTTAATAATTTTACTAATGCGTTAAATTTTCCATAGAGGATACAAGTTGTTTGCCTTGTCCATAGACGTAAAAATCTAATGGAGTTAAGTTTGAGTAACCTGGAGGCCATGGAAAAGGACCATGCCTAATTCGATACTCCGCGTAAAAAAGGGGATAAGTTATATTTTTTGAAATTTTGGAATAAGTCATAATAAAATTTAAAATATGTTAAAGATTGTTTGTGCAAAATTAGAAAATTCTCCTTCGAAAACTAAATGAGTTAGACTGCATATAACAAATCAATAAGAGCGCTCTAAATGTGTGTAGAAGGGGCTACGTTGAATTATCTTCTCTTACACTAGAATAGTATTTTCAGTGCAAAAAAAGCAAAAAAAAACAATCATTCCATAGCTTTTTAACAACAAAAAAATAGGAACAATTATCAAATTCGATTATCTCAAAACTACCATTTTTGTCTTATCCCCGTTTTCACGTGCAGTGGCAAATTGTTAGCTGAAGTGAAAATGAAAATTAATTTAGACACAATCAAAGAAATTCATAATAATAAACTTCTACTCAAACTGCACTTGAGTTATTCTGTCTATTCTTACTCATCATGTGAGTAGAACATAGCATCCTGCAAAAACTTACGCTCGATTCGGTTTACGACCAATTCGGTTTACACTCGATTCGGTTTACGACCAATTTGGTTTACACTCGATTCGGTTTACGACCAATTCGGTTTACGGGCGATTAGGTTTACGATTAAATTTTCTTTCGATTAACGTGCAACACCAGCTTTTAGTGTTGAATATTTTATTTATTCTTTTCTAAATCAAGTCTCAGAAAGTCTGTTTAATTTTCTTACTTTTCAGGACTATTAGTAGTATTCAAATTGATGAGCACTATGTCAATAACGGTGCATCAAATACCCTGTAAAATAGATATAAATATATTAAAATACTGGTAACTAGAATTTATAAAGAAAATTACTCAAAAGGTTGCTCAAAAATGAACATAATTATAAAAGTATTTAGTTCAAATTGGATACTATTTTGTTCTTAGTAGAAATAAATCTAGAAATGTTGCATGGGGTGAACGAGTAGGCGCAATGCTACTAACTTATTGCATCTAATACCTTATTATTGTTAACGTTTGTGTTCATTAGTTCATCATTAGTCGGCTTTTCACGTCTCTAGAGNTTTCGAAGACACTGAGTTTTAAAAGTTAATACGGGCGAAAAGCTACGAAAGAGAAGTGCTTCCATTCTCTGGATCTGGTATGGTTATAACATATTGTCTATGAGAATTTTTCCATACCAGAATGTAGGAAATATTTAACCTTAACGCTTAAAGCCTAACTACATTGTAAAAGTGAATAAAAAGTAATTTAGTTTTGTGCCTGCACTGATGATTTTATTTTGATAACTAGTTTGAGAACGATAATAGATATGGGAAAAGAGTAATATAACAAAAATTATCAGAAAAATGTAAGAATCTTAATTCTAGAAATTAAAAAAGGTCAGTGCCATCGTAAAGAAAATCAAGTGGGCCAAAGAGACCATTTCCCTGAAAAGCAAGCCCTGTATAAAATTTCGAAATTTCAAAAATACCAATGTTATGAAGAAAAATAGAAAAGAAAATACAATTTTGAATAACCCTTATCTTTAAAATTAAACATTGTTGATCATTATTTATAAGAACTTTTTGTCTTAAAATTACTTGAAAATCACCTTGCGACATATCGGACACTTATTAAGAAATACCCTGTATATATTAAGATATTTCAAATAATTATTACTCATCTCAATACAATGAGTAGCCTACTAAATGTGAAACATAAATAACCACTAATTGGGTTGTGGAGATGCTGAGATGAAGGCCTATTGAACTTTCGAAAGTTTCTGTAGGTAATTTAAGACGAAATGCAAAGTTTATGTTGACAAATAAAGAATCAGAAGAAAATAATACACAATTGTTTTTATTAAATATAAAATTTTTCTTCTACTTCTCCTAATGAGATTTTCAGAAGAAATAAAAAAAACTCGCAGGACAACATGACAAGAGGACGAATTTAGAGTCAAATGTTAGAGGGCAAGTTAGCACCCAGTATATATGTATTTAAAAGTACATACAAATGTATACATACATACAATGTTCGCGTTGTAAATGTCATACATAAAACTACTGGTAGAAAATCTCATTTTAAGTATAAAAATTCATATGAATATAGGTTCAAAAATGTCTAATAAGAAAGTTATAGAGTGTATAAAAATATATGTTTTTTTTATAAGTTTATCTATTTATAGGATGTCTGGTATTCCGTTTGCCAAATTGACGTTGTGTGTGTGAAAAAGAAGTGACTGTGAAAGTGACGGCGTGTGTGAAAGGGGGAGGGGGTCATTTGCTATGTCTTGAGCTCCAATAACTCATTCTTGACCCCACGGATTTTTTTATTACCACGTTTTACTGTATGTTTTAAAAATTCCCAAAATTGATCAATTAAATTTATAGTAGATATAAACAAATTCAATTGTAATTTTAATGTGTACTGTTGTATGGTTTTATTAAAATCAAAATTACTTGCTAATAACATCTAGTTTTCGTTTTCTTATTTTACAAAGTTTTTGGAAGAGGTTCTCTAGTCTCTGGTCTATTTCCCTTTCCAACTACATGCAATATGCCATAAAAATCTTTTAATAATTTTACTAATGCGTTAAATTTTCCATAGAGGATACAAGTTGTTTGCCTTGTCCATAGACGTAAAAATCTAATGGAGTTAAGTTTGAGTAACCTGGAGGCCATGGAAAAGGACCATGCCTAATTCGATACTCCGCGTAAAAAAGGGGATAAGTTATATTTTTTGAAATTTTGGAATAAGTCATAATAAAATTTAAAATATGTTAAAGATTGTTTGTGCAAAATTAGAAAATTCTCCTTCGAAAACTAAATGAGTTAGACTGCATATAACAAATCAATAAGAGCGCTCTAAATGTGTGTAGAAGGGGCTACGTTGAATTATCTTCTCTTACACTAGAATAGTATTTTCAGTGCAAAAAAAGCAAAAAAAACAATCATTCCATAGCTTTTTAACAACAAAAAAATAGGAACAATTATCAAATTCGATTATCTCAAAACTACCATTTTTGTCTTATCCCCGTTTTCACGTGCAGTGGCAAATTGTTAGCTGAAGTGAAAATGAAAATTAATTTAGACACAATCAAAGAAATTCATAATAATAAACTTCTACTCAAACTGCACTTGAGTTATTCTGTCTATTCTTACTCATCATGTGAGTAGAACATAGCATCCTGCAAAAACTTACGCTCGATTCGGTTTACGACCAATTCGGTTTACACTCGATTCGGTTTACGACCAATTTGGTTTACACTCGATTCGGTTTACGACCAATTCGGTTTACGGGCGATTAGGTTTACGATTAAATTTTCTTTCGATTAACGTGCAACACCAGCTTTTAGTGTTGAATATTTTATTTATTCTTTTCTAAATCAAGTCTCAGAAAGTCTGTTTAATTTTCTTACTTTTCAGGACTATTAGTAGTATTCAAATTGATGAGCACTATGTCAATAACGGTGCATCAAATACCCTGTAAAATAGATATAAATATATTAAAATACTGGTAACTAGAATTTATAAAGAAAATTACTCAAAAGGTTGCTCAAAAATGAACATAATTATAAAAGTATTTAGTTCAAATTGGATACTATTTTGTTCTTAGTAGAAATAAATCTAGAAATGTTGCATGGGGTGAACGAGTAGGCGCAATGCTACTAACTTATTGCATCTAATACCTTATTATTGTTAACGTTTGTGTTCATTAGTTCATCATTAGTCGGCTTTTCACGTCTCTAGAGTAATGCGCTGAGCATCCATTTAATTAGAAATAAATCCTTGTCCTTAAATATAAAGGAATGTGTCTAATAATTCAGGAGGTATAATTGTTGCAAATCAATTCCAGATATATCGCTCCCATAATTCTATCTGGAAGAAAATATGTCCCCAAAACAAAATCTTGCACAACACCCATCCATATATCAACGCCTAAATTCCTGTTAAAAATTATGTGGACATATAGCGTGAGGATTTTTTACTGACTACCTATGCAAATTATGGTAATTTACCACTCCTTTTCGGGTAAAACATGGTTTATTTATCCATAATATTCTTTAACAGAAATCTGTATCTTATATTTTTTCTTAAGAAGCCGTTTGCAAAACATAAAGCGACAATCGTGATCTCCAGGGTGTAAAGTTTGAACCGGGTGTGAATGAAATGCTTTTAGTAAATTGATTGATGTGTAGGCTTCCTCTGCGTATGCTCAGACTGTTGTCTCCATTAAAAATATTTAAAATACGACGTTCTCGTCTGATATCTACCCGTTCATGTTCTCCAATTTCATTTCTTTTGCCTCCTTTACCACCCAAAATTCTTTTTGTCCATTCTTTAATTGTACTGCGGAGTTGCCATTACAACATCTATAAACAGAAAATATATCGCATAATCTACATTAGTAAAATAATTGCATTCATCATGTCACTCAATTGACAGATTAGTTTGGTTAAATAAACAAGCAATGTTGTCCATGGCTCACTATTTCCTATTCTAAGCAATGAGAGTAATTCTTGAATTAACTGTTACCACCCTACAACTTTCTTATTAACCTTTTTTGAATCTACGTTTGTAAGATTTTTTTTATTAAAATGGCATTTTCTATTATCAATTTTATTTATAGCGTTTATAACTAAAACACTCTGTATAAAGAATAAAGTGTTGGAAGAAAGGCCGGGAACAAAAACTGTACTTCGTTTGGATCTGGGCACGTAAAATGTAGCAGATTTCCCTCAGAATTGTCAAATTAAAGCTCCGCGCCAGACTTTTATTGTCATGCCACATTCCCTTAGAATGTAAATGATGCGTTAAGGTCATATTATTAGATAGGGAAAAACCATTTTTCTAATTTCAAGAATTAAAAAGGAAAATTTTGTAAAAATACCTCCTGAGTAAAGTTGGAAATCGATCGATATGTTAAATTAATGTCAATCGATAGGTTTACAGTTGTCATTTCAATTATGGGAAATTTAAAACAAACTTTTAAGGGAAAATCGGAAACGATTACGTATTAAATGTCTATTATTGTGCCTATTTCATACGCATGCTTCTACGAAGAAAACAAATAATAGTTTCAGTGCAGGAATCAAGTTACCTTTTTAATCGAATAAATAGGGACAAGAATAGCATTTAACGGCTTAGCGGTTTTTTTTGCTAAAATACCTAACAATCTTGTTAGTGGGCGGGCAGAAACGGAATTTTCGACCTATCATAAGGAAATGTTGCCAATGATAAATCACCAGACGGATATTAGAAAAAGTTAAAGCAGAAGTTTTGCAAAAATTTTTTTTGTTACAGCAAACTCTGGCAGTTACTGGTGCTTTTGTTGATATGGAGTCATTTTGTTTTTTTTCGTTTGCACCAAAAGAGATTGGTCGCAAATTCTCGATTATTGTTCTTATCTTGAAAGCACAAATTTTAATAAATCACTTTACTTTTAATAACCTATGCGTAACATACATATAAACAATAGCTATTAAATATAAATTTTTTAAGTTATTACATTGGAATAACTTTTTTCGCATAAAATTGTTTTTTCCATTCAACCAAATTAACATCACCCTAAAAAATATATATCGAAATACAATTTCTCATCTATTTTCCGTAGGGCGATTTAATTTTATGCTACTAATTTACATATATATTTCATAAAATGCAAATAAAAATTGACCAAAAATTCTATATTCCAACAACTTAATTCATATCCTTCGAATGGGTTTTTTTTCATGAAAAGTGTAAAAATTTACTTACTAAATTACAATAAAATATCAAATCAATAATTTCTGTTTATGCCAGTGGGTTTCTTTTCACTCAGCCTAGAAATAAATGCTCATCTGTACTAAAACAAATAAGTATATTTGCAAGTTTTCGAAATGCTCACTTCTCCAATCAATACATTTCTCCATACGGTTAAATCATTAAATCAATCATCAAATAAATTTTCTAGTGTTGTGCAATTATTTTTTTTTATTTTTAAACTCATCACCATTTATTCGGCCGTTGTAAAACGAATCCTACGTAATTCGTCCTTTATTTTAAGCAATAAATAAAAATCGTTAGATACTAAATCTGGGCTGTACGGCGAATGATTTATTAATACCATGTTTTGAGCACTTAAGTACTCAATTGTTTGAGTGGCTATACGAGCTCGAGCATGTTGTAGGTGTAATTTTTTCCTTAGTCAACAAACTACTGTGTTACATTCAAAATTTACCGTACTACGATCTTCTAAAGTGACAGATGATAAGTATCCCGTATTTCCAAAGAATGTGGCAATTATTTTCTTATTTCGATATTTTTCACCAAAAATTTTGTTAGAAGCTGATCCATTTTCAAACACCTATTTTGCTCATTGTTGCTTTTTTCGGAATCATAATAATGTATAAAGGCTTCATCATCTGCTATAACGTTTTAGAACAAATGAGACTTCCATTATTCTACCCGATTTGCCTTTTGATCTGCAGTCAAATTGTACAATATCCAGCAAGCAAAAAGATTCCTTACTTTTAAATGTTTATACAAAATGGTTTTCGATTGCTTTCACGCCATTCTTAAGAGTTACCTGTATAAAAATAGGCCGATCTACTTTAATCATTTCCGATCTAGATTAATGTTTTTTTCAATAATGGTTGCTTTGAGCTTAGGAGCTCGAAACTCATCTTTTAAAGAAACACTGAAACCACGCTGAAATTCATTGCACTAACGTTTTATGGTAACAGTTGAGCCATTTCATCAAAACATTCCTGACTGTTTAAACCACGATTGGAATTGTAAAAAATCACTGTACGATCTTTATTCATTGTGTGATTTTTTAGGTGCTGACAGAAATGTATTTTGCAATTGATGAGAGATATTTTTGAATTGCTATTGTCACTATGTGGCATATAAATTTATGTCAAAATGTCATGGCACACTAGTTAGACTCAACAGAAGAGAACATCCCTCGTATATTTTAGAAGGCTAATTAGATAATATTAAATAATTGATGGAGAGATATAAAATTAACGTAATATTATGAATTTGATGCTCAAATATTCTTTTGAGAGGAAATGAAAAATGGCAAGCTTACTTCTAAATTTCAGACCACAAAAAAATTCATTAATTAATAATTATTTGTTTGAAACTTCCTAAAATCAACAACGAAATTATATATTTTTGTAATTCTACTTGTAGAAATGGTTTTAAAAGCAAATGAAAAGTATCTTGTTTATTTATTAAAGTCAAACTTATAATTTAAAGCAAACTGTTATTATTAAGATGCTTTCTGAGTCTTGAACAGTCGTCTATTAACGGTTCTCTACGAAGTAAATTAACGAGCTAGCGCTGTGCAGAACATTTTTAACCACTCTTAGAAATCTACATTTTAACGAGTTTCAAATGTCCAGTTCTTTACAATTATAACTAAATAACTTTATAAATATAAATAATAACAATTTTATTGACGTATTAATATCATTACAAATGATTAGAAATTATTTTAAAAACAATTTTAGGAAGGCGGTTGAAGTTTTTCACCTGCAAGTTTTGTTTCAATTTATCATGTTAAAAAAATGCCACTTGACCGCTCTACATGTTGGTCATATTCACAGTGCAAATAGTTAAATCATCAGTTTTTATTTGTAAAATACCGCTTGAGGCAAATGAGTTTAATAAAATAAATGAAATTTCAACGATCAAATTAAATTGTCTTAAAACCAAGACTGATAAGGAGGCCATAATTCGAATCAATTGAAACCTTTATAATTGTTGAACCATGAAGGAATGTTGTTATCAATGTCGTGTAATTTTTTTACACCAATATTTATTTATATTAAAAAAAATTGAATACAAGTTTTCTTTGGAATGTCGAAAATTTTAATTAAATCCTTTGACGAGTTGACTTAACGAGGAAAGTTGACACTTAACGTAGAAAACTTGACCGTTTCTGCGGTAATGCCAGAATTAAAGTTGAATTGCCAACAATGCAGGTTTCTTCTTTAAAGTGCAATACATCTCAATTTGCAGCCATCTCAAATTAGGAATTTCTTTTATATAAAAAGGAGGAAACTCGATTTCAAAGAGGAACATATTGGTAATCAGATATTCTTTGGAATAATCAATATTTGTTTTTTGTATTGTCCCGGAAAAAGCTTTTCAATTTCACAATTTCCGAAAGCTTTTAAATCTAACCAGGAAACAAAACGAGACTACTTGGCCCCCCATATTAATCATCAATCGAACCGGAAAATATCAATCGAAAAAAGGTCCTTTTTTCTATGTTTAATATAAAATCTGAACTTTTTAATAAGAAATAACGGCCTACCGTATTCTCGGTCGAGCAACATGATGGACCTTTTGTTGTATTTATGATTATTTATTTTCTTTCATATCTCAAACAATTTAATTAAGCCAGGTTTGTGATTTTACGATTTTAATTTTAAGAGAAACTTTCAACTCTGCAGGATATACTTTATGACTTCCTTATGAAATGAACTCCAATCTAATTGTATTAATAAACTGTTTATTTTGGTTTCAGGTTCAACCAATGGCTGAAACGTAAGCAGAATTTTAATTACTTTATACAGGTAATTGAAGAAGTGAGTAACTTTCTTTTTTCTTTATAAAACTTTTTTAAACAGTTGTGGCCAACTAATTAGAAATATTTTATTAATAAAAGTAAATGCGAAGATATTTTCTTCCTATTTGATATTAACTTAAAATTTTATAAAATTCTTCTTTAAAATAACAACTTCAAAAGTAACAGAAACAATGTAGGTAGTTTTATTGTAGTTTTCTTTAGTTACTTTTTTTCTAATTAACATAATTAATTAGAAACAATAAATTCTACCGTACAATTAAATACAATATTAAAAAAGGGTCTGGTACGTCAAGGATACCTGTAGATCTTTTATTTTTCATCATTTTGATGCATCACATATCAAAGTAGACCTTCTATGAAGTGTTAAGGTGAGGATGAGTAGAATTTTCTCATAAAATTTTTTTGGAAAAATCACTTCTCAAATTGCATTTTTTAATACTAAAATGTCATTCGGAACCGTGAAGTGAAAAAGAATGCTGGGTGGATTAACTAACGTGGTTTTAGAGTATTTTTGAAAATTTATCGAATTTTTTTTCATTTAACTCCTTTTCCATTTTTGTAACCAGTACTGATATACCACTGCGCTTACCTTACCTTCTCTTCAAGTTCTGTTTTAAATGGATTTTTTTTTCTAATTTTAGATTAGGTTAAGTTAGGCAAAAATAAAAAATGAAAGCCCAGTGAAAAGAGAGCTTGGAAAAAAGATAAGTGGAGAAGTAAGTCAGTTCTGGTTAAAAAGAAAACGAAAAACAATTTAAGTAAAAAAACAATTTCTAAAAAAACACTAAAACCACGTTAGCTACCCCACCCAACATTCCTTTTCACTCCACGGTCCCGTTAGACTTTAATATTGAAGGAAGTTATTGAAATTAATATAAAAACGCGATTTGAGAAATGATTTTTCCATAAACATTTTATGAGAAAATTAAATTTTTTTCTCATGTTAATACACCCAATATAAGATTAACTTTGATATTTGATGCATTAGAGTACTGTAAAACAGAAAACCTGTAGGTACAGTAAATGTACCAGAACCATTAAAAAATATTTGTGGGGCAATAATAACTTAAGAGATTAATCAAACAGTTTAATAAGAAAACCCTTTGTTTTCAATAACTTCTACTCTCTCTACGCTCTACAACTCCTACACGTTAGATACACTAAATTTTTACGTATAGACAATATTAAATTATTTCATTTTTCAAACGATAAATTACAAAAAATTCGTTTAAATTCATGATTATTTCAGGTCTCAGTTCTCTTTTTAGAATAATCCAAATATTTGCAATCGGATTTAAATCCGAGTTGTATGAGGGCCAAGCAATGACATTAAGTCTAATTTAACCATTGCTTAATTATTCAAGTAATCTGTTTTGGATTTTTATCCTCTTGATATATGCAAATAACTAACTGTCAATTTCTTTTTAGTAAAAGGATGCATACGATTTTCTAAAACCTCTTTAACTGTTTCCTTTAAATTTAGTAATCACAATATGAGAAACAAACCCATAGTTTAATATTTCCTCCTCCGTATGTAATTTTGGTAATTCTATAGTTTGGAGGATTTTCTTTGTTTTTCGGACGCCTGACAAACATTTTATCATTACTTCCAACATGATTGATTTTTGTTTCCTTAGACCACAACACCTTCTTCCATGCATTTGAATTCCAGTTGACGATTTTTATTTGACGAAAGAGCTGTTTTTACAACGCGTTCAAACAACTGAACTTCATTAGGATACTTCCTTATAGTTCGTAATTAAATTATTGTGCCTAGAATAAAAAGTTCGGCTTTTAAATTTGTAGATGTCATCATCTTCAGGCATACGGACTTGATATCTTTTCATGACTTTCATAATATTCTACATGCTATACAGCATTAAAAATAACCTTTTTGTTAAGGATCTTAAACGTTCTGCTATCCTCTGATAAGTCCAATTTAATCCTTTAATATCCTTAAATATAGAAGGGTCGCAACTTCGCCATCTACCCATATCACAAGCTCACAAAATATAATTTATTGAACAAGCAACACTAACTGGTACGAGGTCTGTAGTTTCACCAAACAAAATCTAATACTAGTTAAAAACCGATTCAGACGTGGTTCACATTCAAACCACAACAATTCACATTCAAATTACTTAGCCAATAAGTTAATATACATATATAATGTCGAAACAATGCTTGTTTCCATACCAACGGCTTTTGTGGGAAAAATAACAAATGTTTGTCCTAAGCAACCATTATAAGCACAAAAATCTAGAAATTAATTCACGTAGTATTAACAAAAAGTACATAGTTTTCAATTTAACTGATGTGTCTGTCATTGTATGTATGTCATTTTATTTTTCAATTATTTGATAAAATTAAAACAAAAAGAAAGGCATTTTTTATTGATTCTCGCTACCGTCTAGACTTTTTTAATAAGCAATATTGGCAGACTACTATTTTAAGTTGCTCCAACTTTTTCCAAAGGATTTCATTTTTCACGATTTAAAAATAAAAAAATCTATATCTCATATGTGAAGTTAAACGTAGCCTCACTGTACACATTTTTTTAATAAACCACAGAGTTGGGTTAGCCGGAAATAACCTTATCTCTTTTAATTAAATTCCTTGCATATTTTCCTAAAAAAGGAAATTTTCTGTTTAACTCATATAATACAGTAATTTTGTTAATATAAATATAACATTTTAATGCATGCGTAAGAAGTAGAGGTTACTTAGGAGATACACACTGTAGAAAAATAACGGTAATTTAGAAATACTTATTACCTTTTTCATTATTAACGATTGAGCTTTAAGCTTTCAGTTGATGAGGTGCCTACCCGTTGTGTAAGAGTCATAGCGTTCGGTCTAGAAACCTAATATAGTATATACATCGATTTCTCCTTTAACACGACTTAACTGCCACAAGCTCGTTATACTCGTCTGATTTGTGAGTGTGATGTAACTTCCGAAATTTACGAACTTTATTTTACTTTTATTCAATCATTTCTCACATTCTTCAGTACACCCTGTGCATTAAATTAAGAGAAAATGCAGTTTCACACGAATCTAAGATTTCCAATTGCAATTGAAATTCTAGAATGTGAACCAATCTCAAATGCCTTTGTTGGAAATTAATTCCTTAAATGGAACCGTGGAAGTTTTTGAATTTTTAACGTACGTTAAAACAAAAAAAATGACAACAAAATGTTCATTGTTATTTTTCAAAGTAGCGCGACAAAAGATTATTTTTCACATATTAAAATAGAAAACCTTAATTCGAAAATGTGTGCACGGCTTTATACGGAATATTGAACGAAATTGTCATGACACGACAAGTAACAATGGCTTTCATATTTTACAGAAATGAAAATTGTATGTTCCAAAGAATCTATCGGCAAAATTGGATTATGGAAGAATCAATTTCTTAACTTTTGGAAAGACACTGAAATCTCCTGTAAGGACTTTTAGGAGACATA
Source organism: Hypothenemus hampei (assembly GCA_013372445.1). Classification (NCBI taxonomy): domain Eukaryota; kingdom Metazoa; phylum Arthropoda; class Insecta; order Coleoptera; family Curculionidae; genus Hypothenemus; species Hypothenemus hampei. The sequence continues at coordinate 530,563 of JABRWK010000017.1, read as the reverse complement.
AAACCGGTTTGTGACTTTTTATTTCTGTTGTTAATTTGGACATTTCGAACTGAAAAAAAAACTTAATAAGAAAGCTTTATAGTTGATAACGGTTGAAATTAAAATGGCATCATATGCCTATAAATTGCGTAATAACACAGGCCTGCATTGAAAAAACTTAGTGCACCATTCCATCTGTACTTTATGTTTCTGAGTGCGCTGAATTCGAAAATGACATCGAAATTGCTGTATCACATCAGAATTTCGAGATATTTAAGTCCAAAGAGTAAAAAAACGCCGTTTTAAGGCGACTTCAAGAGCTTATAACGGACGAACAAATTTTTTTTAATAATCTTTGGTGGCGTCATTATATGGTGCCATTCTTCACCTTTAAAATGCTTTGTCAATTTTTATTATACGATTTTTCTTCGGCGAGATATTCGAGTTTGAAATTGAGCGAAAAAAGCATGTGCCGAGCTGCTTTTTATAAGCCACCTAATTAACCATACCTGCTAAATTCACACTTGTCATATATATCTGACAATAGTAAGAAATGAAAATTTTACGTAATACAGAAGGTTGCATTAAATAAAGCACAACTATACCATTATTTTGGAAATAATTCTGCTAGTTTTTCTCCAAATACGTATATTAATAATAAATATAAATTTATAATTTAATATAAACATTCTATTGAATTTCTTTATGGTCATGGATATTATGGCCCTTAAAGACCGTTGTCTGTTTTTTTTTGTTTTAATTGAAATAAAATGAAAAATTTCTAAGCTATGCGTTAATTTTGCGGCGCAATGTAGTAAAATGATATAACGAAATAGTGCTACGGCAAAAGAACTCCTTAAAACTACTCTAATTCCCAG
>JABRWK010000017.1:439301-525555 GCA_013372445.1 Hypothenemus hampei | reverse complement strand
GTTTTTTTTTTAAATGGACAACTATATGTCAAAAATTTAGGAAAATGGTTGGCAATGTCTAGTAATAAACAAATTATGTTGGTAAAAGTAACAATTTTTTACTAAGAAAGGTACTAAAATTTTGAGCGCGAACTGAAATATTACCAAATTTTGAATCTGTCCAATTAGAGGACTTGTCAAACAGAACCGAACTTACAAAAGATGTATAGAAAATATTTACATCGGGTAGCAAAAATGCTATTATTATCTGTTGTTAATATATTTCATCTTTATCACGTTCTGCATTCAATTTTAAACGAAAATAACGAGTCTACTATAATTTTTTTTTTAATTTAAATATTGTTAACATTCTTCATCACCCGAAGACATATTGATATCTGATTCTGAATCTGATTGATTTTCAAAAGATATAATTAAAGGTGGAACATTTAGAATATCCATATTGCCCATGTTTTTTTCCCAATCTTCTTTAATTAATTTTTCTGTGTGATTTACATAATTGTTCCACATAATACTTGTAACATTTAGTAGTGCTTCTTGCCAAACCTTTAATACTTTGTCACTGCCGGTAAATTTTGAATTTTGAATGTTTTTATTATAAAAAGTTTTGCAGTGTCCCCATACCATTTCAATAGGATTATATTGACAGTGGTATGGGGGTAGTCGAAGAACTTCATATCCTTTTGAGTTTAGAAATTCGTCAACTACGTATTTCTTACTAGAATTTTGAATATATGGTTCTGCTAATTTCCAAAGTTGATTTTTTAATAATTTTTCATCGAAAGTTACACCATGTTTTTGTAAAAAGGCCGAAATGACTGATTTATTCGCAGATTTTGTAATTGGTTTTTCCAAAAGAACAGAATGATATGGTGCATTGTCCATTACAACAACGCACTTACTATTAATTTTGTCCAAATCAGGAACTAATTTGGTTTTGACCCAATCAAAAAATATTTCCCCATTCATTGTTTTATGATAATCCCTATCGTTATTTTTACTAGAAAAAATTAACCCACAATTTGGAAGAAACCCACCCTTATAACCCGCATGCAAAATTGTAAATCTTTCACCCTCACTAGTAATTTTGATATCATTCATTCTTTTGTCATCCTCTTTTACCCACTTTCGAACTTGACTTCCATTCTTATACACCCACGTCTCATCTAAAAAAATAAAGATAATGTTTTCACTGGAATTTTGAAACTGCAAATACTTTCTCAAAAAAGTAACTTTTGCCCTCACTATGTAATTTTTTTCACACATAATTTTTCTTTGGTCAATTTTCTTATATTTAAAACCCATATCCCGAACGATTTTGTATAATAGTGTTTTGGACCCTGCAAAATATGTTTCTAATCGCGCGTGTTTTTGTACAAAAGTGTTTTGGAACCTGTAAAGTATGCTTCTAATCGCGCGTGTGTAACCAAATCATCTAAGGTGCAAGACTGGCCCTTCTGTAGACAATCAAAAATTTTTGCCCCGATTTCCTCCCTTAAAAAAAAATTTCCCCACCATGGTCCTTTTGATTTTCGCCCCCTTTTTGTTTTTTCTTTTTCCCCGAATTCGTAATTTTTATTTTTCAAAATTTCATAAATTTCTGACCTGCTTACCTAAAATAGGAGGATATATATTTATTTGAAGCCAGTAGTACATTTGTACTTGATTACGCTGCTAAGCCATTGTAAAAACAAACATACCCCAAATATTTTTTCTAATTTTCCTATGACTACTGATTTATCTTGAAACAAATTGTCCAATTCTTTATGGCAGTTTATTAATGCCACTTTAAATTTTTTTGTTAAATGCTCTCCTTTTGGCATGTTATAAAGAAAATAACTGAAATGCTATTTCGAAAACCTTCTTAATTTTCTTAACTGACAGAAGCTATCAAAAAAATTAATTAATTACAAATTTTTCATAAGTCCTACCCTTATAAGAATATAGCCATTTGTCGAAAACAAAATTACTAAATATTTTAGACCAGTACTACCAACAACGTGTAAATATCAAAGTCCATTTAAAAAAAAACAGACTTTAAGTACTTTCCTTGGCTATAAATGCAAAAACAACACTTTACACGTTATTAAAAAGTTGCAGTTAGAATGCTCGAAAATGATTTCTGATAAGTTGATGTTGTTAAAGATTAACAAATATTTTAAAGTTTGATATCTCTATTGTGGTACACTATCGTGAATTTAGTGATATTGCCTAAAAACTTCTAGACCCATGAATAACCATGAATAATCAACTTAGTATGTATGTACAGTGTACATTGTACACCTAGTACAAAATCGTTTTATTTTATTGCTCAAATGACAAGATGTAATACCACAATAACGGTTGCAGGATTCATTAATTAAGTCCAAGACACTCATAACTTCCCAGTTAGCTGCTCGTTCAGATTGGGCAAAGGAACATGAAAATTGGCAATAAGGTCAGTGCGTCTCAGTCCTTTTTACAAATGAATGAAGATTTCGATTACATTCAGAATTGAGAAGAGTAAGAGTCTGGAAGCAATCTGGCTTAGAGGCAGTTCTGAAAGATATTTGGGAGGCTTATAGTTACAGAAATAGAACTGTAATGGTGTGAGAATATGTAGAAATATGTTTTAACGGCAGAACTGATCTGGTTTGTATAGAATATATTTTGAGTACTGACCGATATACTATATGGAATAAATTCTTCAACTTCGTGTAGTCGCATGCAAATATTTTGGAGCCAAATTTTGTTTTAATAATGTACAGTACTCATTCTCACAAAAAACGTAAAACTCTGGGTAGTCGAACATCAAATAGCTGTTTTAGCTTGGCATTGGAAATCGCTTGATCTTAACAAAATTGAGTAGGCAATGGACATGCTTCAAAGAATGCTTTTCAGAATAGGGAATAGCTCTTTACTGCGTTAAGAGACACATGGAGGCGAATACCTCAAGAGGATTTGGATAATTTAATTGTGACTGTACTAAGAAGAATTCGTGCCCTATAAAATATAAGAAGAATTATAAAATATACTAGAAAAATTAAAAAATAAGTAATTTTAATAAAAATTATTTTGGAATTTCAAAGAGACTTTACTGTTTGCGTACAATTTAGAATTTAAAATCAATTTATCACGTTTAATATAATTTTTTCATTATTTATTTAAGCGTAGTATATTATTTAATTGTTTAATTACTAATAAACAAAATGCAAATGAAAAAATGCAGTGTATTTATTTTTAACTAATTGTAAGATTTTTTATTGAAACAACTAATAACCTTAGACCATTATAGAATTTGGATGTTACATAGTAACTCTTTTAAAAAGCTTCTCCCGACCCAAGTTTCTACAATTTTTTTTACATTTTTTTTAGAATCACTTCTTTAAGCATATCAAAATCGTTCGTAGTCACCCTGTGTAATTGCCGTGTAAAGTATAAAATCTCATATAAATTGTATTTGACCCATCCTACATGTGTTACAATAAAAAACATGTCGGAGAAGAGAAAGACAATTGAAAAGAAATGGAAAAAAGCATTATTTATGAAGTTTCATATTGTGAACAGGGTGTTGAGAACTCGTGCCGCATTTTTATTTTATATTTCGTATGGATGGTGTGACTGTTGTTGATCAATTTTTTTGTGTTTCAATAAATAGGAAAATTTATTTTCATGTTCGCAAAATTAATTTTACTCTAATGAAAATAAAAGATGAAAATATACCCGTGTTTTCAATCAAATCAATTCAATTTACTCTTCTTTAATTGCATTGTTACAGGACCAAATAAAAAGAAATGTTAATAAACAAACATCAACAGGAAAACAGGATTTTGCAATGCGAACTACAAAGGAATAAGTTTTTCGCTTTTAGCTAAAAAATACATAATGTTAATTTTCAATTATCTACCTGTCTGGTATACCCGACATCGCTTAGTAATTATATTTAATAAAAAAAGGAACAAGCCAGTTCTGGTATATCAATTTATTTATATTTTACGTAGTTATAAAAATATTTAATTAATATTATGGAAAATTATGACCCCACACACATTGGAAACGTTCGTTTAAATTAAATCTATTAAATCGGATCTTTTAATACATTATTAATAAAAGTTGTTAATAATAGAATTTTTTTTCTGGTAGAATATAAAAATGATGAGAAAAGTTGGTAAAAGTACGGGTTGCCAATGAAAGGAAATTAAATGGTGCTGGAAAACTATTATAGATAGTTGGCGGGTGAAAGTTTAACATGACGGCGTTAAAACTTTCGCTGTGGATTAATGGATAGACCCGCACATGAATTTTTATACATTTTTATCAGGCTTTTTCCTGGTATATTTTCGTCAAATGGAATATTATACGGTTTAAATACTTAGTATGTTTTTAAGTTCTTTATGTTGATTGTCATATCAAAAACTGCACGTGTATCTCATACAACTGATTCCATCAAGTTGACTTACCTGGATTACTAGTTAATTCTATTTGTTTATATACCTAGTTTTTGTTATTAGACACTTTAAGATGTTTTATTTGAATAAGAGGTTGATTTCTTGTCTTAAAAGCACTTTCCAGCATTTTGCTTGTATAATTTGGAAACAAAATTGAGATAAAATTAAAGTAAATATTTCCATACGTTTTAAGGGCCCTAAAATGTTATACGAACCAAAGAGAAATTTTCAATTTTGCGAAACAAAATTGAGACAGTGCACAGTTCCTGAACAATAGAATGATTTTATGTGGTTACCTTAAGTACGCTTCCGTTATATTTCAACTTTATTGCATAGAGGAAATTTCCAGTTTCCAAACGGTTAGGTGGGTTAAAAAATGCGATTTTAATGTTACACATAAGTTGCAATTATGATTCGAATAAAAGACAAATGAATACAAAATTACAAGGGTTTTTTTAAAATATCTATTATTAGATTCACGTACAATATTAAAATTTACCGCTCCATACATTTTTATTCCAAAGTTTTCTATGAAAACACGTCACGTTTCGAGAAGCCATTTCTTTTGACATAATAATCAAAACCTAATTCACGAATATCTTTATTTGATTCGGAGAAAAAAAAACAACTTTATTCCAAAAGTAGGCGGATAATAAAAAAAATCAGTTATAGATTGCTTCAAGAAAGAAGATTTACTTCGAAGGCAGGGTTTTTGAAAAAGAAGTCTCTACCAATTGAAAAGTTTGTTGCCATAAGACGGTATCAGTATACAGTGTGTCCCAAATTAGTGCTGATTAATGCATTGGGTTCCGGAAACTGTAAGAGATAAAAGGTTAAAAATAAAATAATAAAGTAGATTATTAAAAAAGTTTTTTTTAATAATCTACACGTAGTTTTAATTAAATTTCAAGTTTCAATTAGTTGTTTAATGTGAAAATGAAAATTGGTTTCCGCACTTTTTCTTTAGAAAGTTGAAATTTTCTGCAAATGTAATACTTACATCGTTGTAAAAGGAATAAATGTCTTTTTTCAAAAATCAATAGAGATGACAGAGCCGTTGAAAAAATTTGAACTAAAATAATCTACTCAAAAAGTTGCTTTGGAGAAGTTTTTACAGATTTGAAATATCTTTTTAATTAGGAAAGTTATAAGCGATTTTCACTGCTCAGAATCCAAAAAAGCTAGAATCGCTGGGTGAACGTTATTAGAGTTAAACTAAAATCTGTAAAACATTTTTCATTTAACGATTTTTCTAATAGTTAGAGTGTCTGAGATCCCAATACATACATCACCAATTAAAGACTCACTGTATATATTTAGCATACAACACAGCCTTTAGTTATAATAAACCTATTCTTACAACTGCAATAACGATTGCAATACTCTAGTAAGTTTCTAGCAAAAGTCAAGAAAGCTTTCTGTTGCTAAAGCTGGAAAAAAAATGATTGTAATAATCTATTTGTCACATTCTAATGAGCAATGTCATGTTATGGACGTCGATTTTTCTTTTGGACAATTAGCTACTTCTTTTGCCCTATCCACACAGACAAAAGTGTGCTTTTCTTTTCAAAAAATATTCATTTTTCAAATGACATTCGCTGTTTTTGATTAAAAAAAAATGATAATAATGCCGCTTAAGTTTTGGGGCCCAGGGTAATTTGTCAAGCCAGGCGTGTACTCAGACTCTCTCTAGTTTCACTCCTATTCTTTTTTATTTCGCTTTTATATCTGTACAATTCCCCTGTTTATTGTGTTTTGTCGCATCGTATTCTGACAGCAGAAATAATACATGCCCCGTCTTGTCTCTAATTTATATCTGTACCATTGCCTTTCTCTTCATTTTAGTGTTAAGTTAAACTGCTAGTTTCCAAACACGATTTCGTCTTAATTGAGTAGGATTGATGAGTAATGATATTTCACTTTTGACCAATCAATTACCAGTTTCAGTTCAATTTAACATGAATAAAACTTTACTCAAAATCCATACCTGAATAAGTTTTTAACCTATTGATTTTTTAATCAGCTACTAACAGCTTTAGCCATCAGCTTTGACAGTAATCTCCTTGTTACGTGCACAGGTGTTTTATTTGTAACCCTGGCTTTTGAGGAGGTTAGCTGGCGAAATTTGAGTCAGCTCTCCTCGATCATTCATTATTTTATCCTAAAATCCTCTCACTAAGAATCATTTATTGTAGCGAATTCTTCTCTTTAAAGGAAGGACTTATAGACCCTCACATATTGTATAACGGTATGTCAGCTTAAAGTGAATTAATATATTCTAGAACCCTTTTATTTTCTTGTCTAAGTTTATAATTTTCCTAATTAGGAAAATACAAGTGATGGGATGTACGTATGTATATGTAAATATTTAGAGAAGGTGGGAGAGGTAGAGGGAGAAAGAGAGAGAGAGGGAAAGAGAAAGAGAAAGAGAAAAGGGAAGCTTTTATCGTGAAAGTTCAGAAACCAGGAGAGAAAACACCTAAAATGCTAATTTCAATTAACCCGACAATGTCCAAAGTCTGCTTTTATCACAACAGATCGTTCTGTTTGTAAGCCGGATTTCCTTATAAGGGAATTTGCCTTTAATTCCTTTTGCGTTAGTGAGCAATCAAGCAGAAACACTTTCCCTTAAAAAATGAAATAGATTATTTAGTATTCGATTAGCGACTGAATGAATTTAAAGAACGTTATTTAAAATTATTCAAAATATTTTCGAAAGTCTCTAGGGAAAGAGGATAAAACTGACGACATTAAATTAATGTTCCTGAGCTTAAGGGACTCGTGAAAACTTCCATTGGACGTCTGGTTCGGTGAGTTTCTTTTTTCTTTTACTGTAAATGATGACTACGCTATTCGGTTTTTTTCTACTTCCAGTTTAGATATCCAAGGGAAATTTGAAGACATCGGTAAATGAGTTTCCCCAGGATTCTACTCGGAAACAAGGAACTAAATTCTCTTTCTCGTCTTTCTTTATTTATTTAGTTAAATTGGGTAATTTAATACAATTCTCCAAAGAACGCTATGTTCCTTCATTAAATTATTTCAAAATCAAATTAAGTTTTCACATTAATAAAATAAACAAACTATTTAGAACTAAAAATATACGTTACAGTAAGGCAGGAAGTTGTGAAATCAGAAGTTTAAATAATTTATGCAATTTTCAATATTGCACATAAATACAGAGTTGGTATGTTTAATAAAATTAGACGTCTAAAGGATTTTTTTTAAATCGGAGAACATTGTCAGAATAGAAATGAGCAAAAAATCGGGGCAAATGCTACAGGTTGCGTATCTATGAATTGTCTCAGGCGGAAAATCGCTTTTCCGGTTTCTGGATAGAGTTAAAGAAATTCGTCTGCGTAGCTATAAAAGAAAACTTTAAACTTAATAAAATATATTTGTTTCCTTTAGATGAAATCAGTAACAGCCCTTTTCAAATTCAACATTTGTCAGTTAGAGATCCACATCAGTACGAAATAATACCATATTTCCATATTTTGTTTCAGGAAAACGTCCACAACAGGATAGAAAATGGATTCAGCTTCCGTCAACTCCACTACTACCAGTCATTCAGGCATCACTTTCACATACTATAAATAATTCAGTAAGTAGGTCGATTACGTAAACCTTGATGTATTTTCGATTAAAGTAAATAGCAATGGCGTGAAAAATGGGTATATACATACATATTTATACATGTATGTATCATTCTTGTTCTTATAAATCAAGATGCGCTGACGTAATTTTAAAAATAAATATGTAAAGGCATTTTTTTTATATTGAAGGATCCCTAACTTTTACTAATATCATTTTTGGAAAAATTTCTAAAAACCTATAGAGCTTCTACTAATCAATATATAGGGCGTCCTACGAATATGGCCATCTATCTATATGTTGAAAACTAATATATTATTGTAAACTATGTTAAAGTTAGCACATATCATAATCTTGATGTGCCTTATCCACTAAAAACACTTTAGAGATGGGGCCATTAGCAGTTATTCTGGAAAAAAAAAATCAACTCGTTTATTTAAATGGATTATCCTATATATTTTTGGATTATAGCTATTAGGATAATTATTAAGTTTCTTTATAACTAAACCTAAGCGTTTTTGAAAAATATTACTTAACCAAAATCCTTTTAAACGCGAAATTCTTGTCTGTTTTCAAAGCCAGTCTTAGGAAGCTTTGTTACGATATTAACCAAACATTACATATTAAAATGGCTCGAATAATTTTAACCACTATTATACCCCGTCCAAAAAAAAGCTAAATTTACAATACTTTGAAGACAAAAAAGTTACTTATTTTAAATGGAATACTGGGTATATTTTTAGATACCTTTATTTTTAATTTAATTCTGAATCGGTTTCTATTACAGGTTCTTAAATCTATTTTTCAGGCTTTCCTGTAATTAATGATTTTTTAATTTTTTTTAAATAATAATTCCAATTGTCTTAGTTGAAACCTGCATTTAATATTGTCACTGATGCATATTCATAGTTATTATGTTAATATTTCATTTATTCATAAACAATGCAACAAGTTTTATATTTAACTTAAAAAAACTTTCACTTACATTCACCCAAGAATTATAGAAAGAAAATATCAAGGAATTACTCAAATTTTGTCATTGTGGTAATAAATGTTACCAGTTTGTTATCATTCATCGTGTCACACGTAATTTAAATCAATTTATTTTTATTTCTCTTTTCTAATTCTTTACAAATTTGATTCATTTTCTGGCATTTTTTCAAAATTTGTTCGATTTTTATGAATAAAGAAGAAATGGAAATTACAATTGTTAATATAATAATTAACATATAAATAGTCATCAGTGACAATATTACCTACATACAGATAAAATACAAAATTTTTTATTAAAAATTGATGAATTATTTAAAAAAATATTCGCATTCAAAAAAATCACAATTTTACAAGAGGGGGGAATTTTTTTAATTACAAATATGTTTGCCCGGACGCCACTGGTGTAAGTGGAAATGTTCTGTATATTCCAGAAGATGCATATTTATCCTGCAATAACGTGTTCAAAATTTCCCGTCCGTATCCCAAAACGCTTTTGAAATATTTAAATAATAAATAAAATAGAAATTATACACTCAGTATCTTGGAAACGACGTGTTTTCGGAACTAAATTATTTGATATTTTCGACTTAAAATTCAGTAAGGAAGTCACCCTTAGCCTATGGCTGTCAAGTTGCGGAACTGTTACCAGTGGCGTCATCTTCACAATTTTTGTAGTTCTCTACATATGATAGAAAATGTATACGAGACATTCTGTATACTTATTCTTTGTGACACTAAGGTTTAATGAGTAGGTACATTTTTTCATTTTAAATTTACTATAGGTGGAAGCCGATCAATAACTAAATTTGTTTCAAAACCTACAAAAGGATGTACCTATTTTCCATCTATCAAAGAATCTTGGCCCCAACAGTTGCTATCTTATTGTAATAGTAGTAAATTTTAAAAGGCTCTGAACTGGCAAAATTTTTCCGCTTTGGTGAGTGTTTCCATATGGAACAAAGGATGCTTCAGTTTTATTCTAGGAAATATCAATTTCAATTCGAGAGCAGTAATTCAATTTTTAACCGATATAATGTGCAGTACAATGTAATATATTTTTATATACGGGGTGTTTTTGAATAGTAGTATCAAAAACGAAAAATGTTCTAGATTATTTCTCAATAAGTACAGTTTACTTACTAAACTATTGTTCTAAGAAACGATACTTTTAAGATACAGGGTGTTATAGTTCAAATTGTTTTCTTCAATTTTAAATTTACATCAAAACTACTGCGAATTATGAAATTAAAACTATTGTGTTTATGTTTTTAAATGTCATAAATTTGATATTGATAATTGACATTCATAAGTTTGAATTTAATTAGATTTTTATATGTACCTTATAAAGGGCGCTAGTTATATATATTTCATTATATGTATATTTCCATATTAAACTTTTTTAAATTTAATTTTATTACCAAAAGAGATCAGGAATATTAAAGGGCAGTCAATTCTGCATAAAAATAGTACTTTTAGTAAAATAGTATCTTAAAGTAAACTGTTTTCGAGAAAACTGCTATGTCGATATGAAAATTATTAGATAATTATAAACTTCCGCTTTTCTCATTATAATTTCAAACGTTTGCTTGTAAAAAAGAGAAATGTCACTAATTTATTAGTTTTATTTTTTTATTTTATCATTTTCTTTAAGAATATCGAATTTAAAATTTGTCTTCGTTATTTTTTTTGTTTTGTTATTATTTTGTTACAACAAATGTTCAAAGCTGCGACCACATTACTTAATACACAAATTATATCCTTGTAACAAGCTTCAGTTTAGCTTTTGCAAAATGCCCTGATGTGTTTCGAATAACATCAAGAGCGTTCAAAATTCTCTCAGTTAATTGTTCTATATTTATGACGGGTGTTTTGTAACACTAAACTCTTCACATGACTCCAAAGAGAACAATCTAGAGGTGTCAAATCCTGGGAACGAGAAATCCATGCGATTAGTCCAAATTTACCTATCCAGCGTCTATGACAAATTTCATCAAGATATTCTCATATTGCTCTAGAGGAAGGAACCGTCATGCTGATACCACATTTTGGTATGTATCAATGGTGGTACATCCTTCGCAATTTCCGGTAAATTATTACGTAACAATTGCAAATATCCGTTTGCATTTAAATGGGGTTATAGCACGACAGGACTTAATATATGATCACTTTCTTCCGCGTAAATATTAAGGAGAAAAATGATATTCATGGAAAAATTATGATTTGCAATCCGCACTATTATGAATGTTGAAATTTCCACTCTTAGAAAATTGCCCTTCATCACTAAAGAGTATCAAAATGGCAAAAAATATAGTATAGTTATATATATATACATATAGTTATATAAATATAGTATAGTTATATAGTATAGTGTATATAAAAGTATAGTGTTGAAAATGTCGTTGGCAAAAATTAATATCTTTTGTATAGTCACCATCAATCATTGCATGAATTCTTTGTGAAGGGTGTGGATTAAATAATTGTTTATGCAAAAATTGACAAAGAATACGGTTCAAAGCTCTCAATTCAGAAACAATTGCCCGAATCCTTGTAGGTGGTTGATTTCCAATTTTTTGGAACATATCCTGTTCTAATTATACAGAACGAATTCGTCCCGGGGTACCAGTATTCTGCATATTCATTAACAATGTACATACATCTTTCACGTAAATTTCAAAGTTTTTCAATTCTTGGAAATTTTGCCCTTCTTGGATACCATCGATAAGGAAACCTTTGACAGTAAATTCTTTCTGCTCGCTTTGCGTTATCTTGAGCTTATCAGGACCATATTAATCAGGTTGAAAAAGTACACTTTATTTTTTAATAATTACCAATATACAGTGGCTTGTTACTTGTCAGAAGGTATGTTNAAAAATATTACTTAACCAAAATCCTTTTAAACGCGAAATTCTTGTCTGTTTTCAAAGCCAGTCTTAGGAAGCTTTGTTACGATATTAACCAAACATTACATATTAAAATGGCTCGAATAATTTTAACCACTATTATACCCCGTCCAAAAAAAAGCTAAATTTACAATACTTTGAAGACAAAAAAGTTACTTATTTTAAATGGAATACTGGGTATATTTTTAGATACCTTTATTTTTAATTTAATTCTGAATCGGTTTCTATTACAGGTTCTTAAATCTATTTTTCAGGCTTTCCTGTAATTAATGATTTTTTAATTTTTTTAAATAATAATTCCAATTGTCTTAGTTGAAACCTGCATTTAATATTGTCACTGATGCATATTCATAGTTATTATGTTAATATTTCATTTATTCATAAACAATGCAACAAGTTTTATATTTAACTTAAAAAACTTTCACTTACATTCACCCAAGAATTATAGAAAGAAAATATCAAGGAATTACTCAAATTTTGTCATTGTGGTAATAAATGTTACCAGTTTGTTATCATTCATCGTGTCACACGTAATTTAAATCAATTTATTTTTATTTCTCTTTTCTAATTCTTTACAAATTTGATTCATTTTCTGGCATTTTTTCAAAATTTGTTCGATTTTTATGAATAAAGAAGAAATGGAAATTACAATTGTTAATATAATAATTAACATATAAATAGTCATCAGTGACAATATTACCTACATACAGATAAAATACAAAATTTTTTATTAAAAATTGATGAATTATTTAAAAAAATATTCGCATTCAAAAAAATCACAATTTTACAAGAGGGGGGAATTTTTTTAATTACAAATATGTTTGCCCGGACGCCACTGGTGTAAGTGGAAATGTTCTGTATATTCCAGAAGATGCATATTTATCCTGCAATAACGTGTTCAAAATTTCCCGTCCGTATCCCAAAACGCTTTTGAAATATTTAAATAATAAATAAAATAGAAATTATACACTCAGTATCTTGGAAACGACGTGTTTTCGGAACTAAATTATTTGATATTTTCGACTTAAAATTCAGTAAGGAAGTCACCCTTAGCCTATGGCTGTCAAGTTGCGGAACTGTTACCAGTGGCGTCATCTTCACAATTTTTGTAGTTCTCTACATATGATAGAAAATGTATACGAGACATTCTGTATACTTATTCTTTGTGACACTAAGGTTTAATGAGTAGGTACATTTTTTCATTTTAAATTTACTATAGGTGGAAGCCGATCAATAACTAAATTTGTTTCAAAACCTACAAAAGGATGTACCTATTTTCCATCTATCAAAGAATCTTGGCCCCAACAGTTGCTATCTTATTGTAATAGTAGTAAATTTTAAAAGGCTCTGAACTGGCAAAATTTTTCCGCTTTGGTGAGTGTTTCCATATGGAACAAAGGATGCTTCAGTTTTATTCTAGGAAATATCAATTTCAATTCGAGAGCAGTAATTCAATTTTTAACCGATATAATGTGCAGTACAATGTAATATATTTTTATATACGGGGTGTTTTTGAATAGTAGTATCAAAAACGAAAAATGTTCTAGATTATTTCTCAATAAGTACAGTTTACTTACTAAACTATTGTTCTAAGAAACGATACTTTTAAGATACAGGGTGTTATAGTTCAAATTGTTTTCTTCAATTTTAAATTTACATCAAAACTACTGCGAATTATGAAATTAAAACTATTGTGTTTATGTTTTTAAATGTCATAAATTTGATATTGATAATTGACATTCATAAGTTTGAATTTAATTAGATTTTTATATGTACCTTATAAAGGGCGCTAGTTATATATATTTCATTATATGTATATTTCCATATTAAACTTTTTTAAATTTAATTTTATTACCAAAAGAGATCGAGGAAGTATTAAAGGGNGTAAAACATTTTTCATTTAACGATTTTTCTAATAGTTAGAGTGTCTGAGATCCCAATACATACATCACCAATTAAAGACTCACTGTATATATTTAGCATACAACACAGCCTTTAGTTATAATAAACCTATTCTTACAACTGCAATAACGATTGCAATACTCTAGTAAGTTTCTAGCAAAAGTCAAGAAAGCTTTCTGTTGCTAAAGCTGGAAAAAAAATGATTGTAATAATCTATTTGTCACATTCTAATGAGCAATGTCATGTTATGGACGTCGATTTTTCTTTTGGACAATTAGCTACTTCTTTTGCCCTATCCACACAGACAAAAGTGTGCTTTTCTTTTCAAAAAATATTCATTTTTCAAATGACATTCGCTGTTTTTGATTAAAAAAAATGATAATAATGCCGCTTAAGTTTTGGGGCCCAGGGTAATTTGTCAAGCCAGGCGTGTACTCAGACTCTCTCTAGTTTCACTCCTATTCTTTTTTATTTCGCTTTTATATCTGTACAATTCCCCTGTTTATTGTGTTTTGTCGCATCGTATTCTGACAGCAGAAATAATACATGCCCCGTCTTGTCTCTAATTTATATCTGTACCATTGCCTTTCTCTTCATTTTAGTGTTAAGTTAAACTGCTAGTTTCCAAACACGATTTCGTCTTAATTGAGTAGGATTGATGAGTAATGATATTTCACTTTTGACCAATCAATTACCAGTTTCAGTTCAATTTAACATGAATAAAACTTTACTCAAAATCCATACCTGAATAAGTTTTTAACCTATTGATTTTTTAATCAGCTACTAACAGCTTTAGCCATCAGCTTTGACAGTAATCTCCTTGTTACGTGCACAGGTGTTTTATTTGTAACCCTGGCTTTTGAGGAGGTTAGCTGGCGAAATTTGAGTCAGCTCTCCTCGATCATTCATTATTTTATCCTAAAATCCTCTCACTAAGAATCATTTATTGTAGCGAATTCTTCTCTTTAAAGGAAGGACTTATAGACCCTCACATATTGTATAACGGTATGTCAGCTTAAAGTGAATTAATATATTCTAGAACCCTTTTATTTTCTTGTCTAAGTTTATAATTTTCCTAATTAGGAAAATACAAGTGATGGGATGTACGTATGTATATGTAAATATTTAGAGAAGGTGGGAGAGGTAGAGGGAGAAAGAGAGAGAGAGGGAAAGAGAAAGAGAAAGAGAAAAGGGAAGCTTTTATCGTGAAAGTTCAGAAACCAGGAGAGAAAACACCTAAAATGCTAATTTCAATTAACCCGACAATGTCCAAAGTCTGCTTTTATCACAACAGATCGTTCTGTTTGTAAGCCGGATTTCCTTATAAGGGAATTTGCCTTTAATTCCTTTTGCGTTAGTGAGCAATCAAGCAGAAACACTTTCCCTTAAAAAATGAAATAGATTATTTAGTATTCGATTAGCGACTGAATGAATTTAAAGAACGTTATTTAAAATTATTCAAAATATTTTCGAAAGTCTCTAGGGAAAGAGGATAAAACTGACGACATTAAATTAATGTTCCTGAGCTTAAGGGACTCGTGAAAACTTCCATTGGACGTCTGGTTCGGTGAGTTTCTTTTTTCTTTTACTGTAAATGATGACTACGCTATTCGGTTTTTTTCTACTTCCAGTTTAGATATCCAAGGGAAATTTGAAGACATCGGTAAATGAGTTTCCCCAGGATTCTACTCGGAAACAAGGAACTAAATTCTCTTTCTCGTCTTTCTTTATTTATTTAGTTAAATTGGGTAATTTAATACAATTCTCCAAAGAACGCTATGTTCCTTCATTAAATTATTTCAAAATCAAATTAAGTTTTCACATTAATAAAATAAACAAACTATTTAGAACTAAAAATATACGTTACAGTAAGGCAGGAAGTTGTGAAATCAGAAGTTTAAATAATTTATGCAATTTTCAATATTGCACATAAATACAGAGTTGGTATGTTTAATAAAATTAGACGTCTAAAGGATTTTTTTTAAATCGGAGAACATTGTCAGAATAGAAATGAGCAAAAAATCGGGGCAAATGCTACAGGTTGCGTATCTATGAATTGTCTCAGGCGGAAAATCGCTTTTCCGGTTTCTGGATAGAGTTAAAGAAATTCGTCTGCGTAGCTATAAAAGAAAACTTTAAACTTAATAAAATATATTTGTTTCCTTTAGATGAAATCAGTAACAGCCCTTTTCAAATTCAACATTTGTCAGTTAGAGATCCACATCAGTACGAAATAATACCATATTTCCATATTTTGTTTCAGGAAAACGTCCACAACAGGATAGAAAATGGATTCAGCTTCCGTCAACTCCACTACTACCAGTCATTCAGGCATCACTTTCACATACTATAAATAATTCAGTAAGTAGGTCGATTACGTAAACCTTGATGTATTTTCGATTAAAGTAAATAGCAATGGCGTGAAAAATGGGTATATACATACATATTTATACATGTATGTATCATTCTTGTTCTTATAAATCAAGATGCGCTGACGTAATTTTAAAAATAAATATGTAAAGGCATTTTTTTTATATTGAAGGATCCCTAACTTTTACTAATATCATTTTTGGAAAAATTTCTAAAAACCTATAGAGCTTCTACTAATCAATATATAGGGCGTCCTACGAATATGGCCATCTATCTATATGTTGAAAACTAATATATTATTGTAAACTATGTTAAAGTTAGCACATATCATAATCTTGATGTGCCTTATCCACTAAAAACACTTTAGAGATGGGGCCATTAGCAGTTATTCTGGAAAAAAAAAATCAACTCGTTTATTTAAATGGATTATCCTATATATTTTTGGATTATAGCTATTAGGATAATTATTAAGTTTCTTTATAACTAAACCTAAGCGTTTTTGAAAAATATTACTTAACCAAAATCCTTTTAAACGCGAAATTCTTGTCTGTTTTCAAAGCCAGTCTTAGGAAGCTTTGTTACGATATTAACCAAACATTACATATTAAAATGGCTCGAATAATTTTAACCACTATTATACCCCGTCCAAAAAAAAGCTAAATTTACAATACTTTGAAGACAAAAAAGTTACTTATTTTAAATGGAATACTGGGTATATTTTTAGATACCTTTATTTTTAATTTAATTCTGAATCGGTTTCTATTACAGGTTCTTAAATCTATTTTTCAGGCTTTCCTGTAATTAATGATTTTTTAATTTTTTTTAAATAATAATTCCAATTGTCTTAGTTGAAACCTGCATTTAATATTGTCACTGATGCATATTCATAGTTATTATGTTAATATTTCATTTATTCATAAACAATGCAACAAGTTTTATATTTAACTTAAAAAAACTTTCACTTACATTCACCCAAGAATTATAGAAAGAAAATATCAAGGAATTACTCAAATTTTGTCATTGTGGTAATAAATGTTACCAGTTTGTTATCATTCATCGTGTCACACGTAATTTAAATCAATTTATTTTTATTTCTCTTTTCTAATTCTTTACAAATTTGATTCATTTTCTGGCATTTTTTCAAAATTTGTTCGATTTTTATGAATAAAGAAGAAATGGAAATTACAATTGTTAATATAATAATTAACATATAAATAGTCATCAGTGACAATATTACCTACATACAGATAAAATACAAAATTTTTTATTAAAAATTGATGAATTATTTAAAAAAATATTCGCATTCAAAAAAATCACAATTTTACAAGAGGGGGGAATTTTTTTAATTACAAATATGTTTGCCCGGACGCCACTGGTGTAAGTGGAAATGTTCTGTATATTCCAGAAGATGCATATTTATCCTGCAATAACGTGTTCAAAATTTCCCGTCCGTATCCCAAAACGCTTTTGAAATATTTAAATAATAAATAAAATAGAAATTATACACTCAGTATCTTGGAAACGACGTGTTTTCGGAACTAAATTATTTGATATTTTCGACTTAAAATTCAGTAAGGAAGTCACCCTTAGCCTATGGCTGTCAAGTTGCGGAACTGTTACCAGTGGCGTCATCTTCACAATTTTTGTAGTTCTCTACATATGATAGAAAATGTATACGAGACATTCTGTATACTTATTCTTTGTGACACTAAGGTTTAATGAGTAGGTACATTTTTTCATTTTAAATTTACTATAGGTGGAAGCCGATCAATAACTAAATTTGTTTCAAAACCTACAAAAGGATGTACCTATTTTCCATCTATCAAAGAATCTTGGCCCCAACAGTTGCTATCTTATTGTAATAGTAGTAAATTTTAAAAGGCTCTGAACTGGCAAAATTTTTCCGCTTTGGTGAGTGTTTCCATATGGAACAAAGGATGCTTCAGTTTTATTCTAGGAAATATCAATTTCAATTCGAGAGCAGTAATTCAATTTTTAACCGATATAATGTGCAGTACAATGTAATATATTTTTATATACGGGGTGTTTTTGAATAGTAGTATCAAAAACGAAAAATGTTCTAGATTATTTCTCAATAAGTACAGTTTACTTACTAAACTATTGTTCTAAGAAACGATACTTTTAAGATACAGGGTGTTATAGTTCAAATTGTTTTCTTCAATTTTAAATTTACATCAAAACTACTGCGAATTATGAAATTAAAACTATTGTGTTTATGTTTTTAAATGTCATAAATTTGATATTGATAATTGACATTCATAAGTTTGAATTTAATTAGATTTTTATATGTACCTTATAAAGGGCGCTAGTTATATATATTTCATTATATGTATATTTCCATATTAAACTTTTTTAAATTTAATTTTATTACCAAAAGAGATCAGGAATATTAAAGGGCAGTCAATTCTGCATAAAAATAGTACTTTTAGTAAAATAGTATCTTAAAGTAAACTGTTTTCGAGAAAACTGCTATGTCGATATGAAAATTATTAGATAATTATAAACTTCCGCTTTTCTCATTATAATTTCAAACGTTTGCTTGTAAAAAAGAGAAATGTCACTAATTTATTAGTTTTATTTTTTTATTTTATCATTTTCTTTAAGAATATCGAATTTAAAATTTGTCTTCGTTATTTTTTTTGTTTTGTTATTATTTTGTTACAACAAATGTTCAAAGCTGCGACCACATTACTTAATACACAAATTATATCCTTGTAACAAGCTTCAGTTTAGCTTTTGCAAAATGCCCTGATGTGTTTCGAATAACATCAAGAGCGTTCAAAATTCTCTCAGTTAATTGTTCTATATTTATGACGGGTGTTTTGTAACACTAAACTCTTCACATGACTCCAAAGAGAACAATCTAGAGGTGTCAAATCCTGGGAACGAGAAATCCATGCGATTAGTCCAAATTTACCTATCCAGCGTCTATGACAAATTTCATCAAGATATTCTCATATTGCTCTAGAGGAAGGAACCGTCATGCTGATACCACATTTTGGTATGTATCAATGGTGGTACATCCTTCGCAATTTCCGGTAAATTATTACGTAACAATTGCAAATATCCGTTTGCATTTAAATGGGGTTATAGCACGACAGGACTTAATATATGATCACTTTCTTCCGCGTAAATATTAAGGAGAAAAATGATATTCATGGAAAAATTATGATTTGCAATCCGCACTATTATGAATGTTGAAATTTCCACTCTTAGAAAATTGCCCTTCATCACTAAAGAGTATCAAAATGGCAAAAAATATAGTATAGTTATATATATATACATATAGTTATATAAATATAGTATAGTTATATAGTATAGTGTATATAAAAGTATAGTGTTGAAAATGTCGTTGGCAAAAATTAATATCTTTTGTATAGTCACCATCAATCATTGCATGAATTCTTTGTGAAGGGTGTGGATTAAATAATTGTTTATGCAAAAATTGACAAAGAATACGGTTCAAAGCTCTCAATTCAGAAACAATTGCCCGAATCCTTGTAGGTGGTTGATTTCCAATTTTTTGGAACATATCCTGTTCTAATTATACAGAACGAATTCGTCCCGGGGTACCAGTATTCTGCATATTCATTAACAATGTACATACATCTTTCACGTAAATTTCAAAGTTTTTCAATTCTTGGAAATTTTGCCCTTCTTGGATACCATCGATAAGGAAACCTTTGACAGTAAATTCTTTCTGCTCGCTTTGCGTTATCTTGAGCTTATCAGGACCATATTAATCAGGTTGAAAAAGTACACTTTATTTTTTAATAATTACCAATATACAGTGGCTTGTTACTTGTCAGAAGGTATGTTATCAAATCTTATTAATCAAAATTGCTATACACTGACAATTGCCTGACAGTATCTTCAACGGTTTCGCGCAACCAAGCGTTTAAAGTCATACGAAAAACGCGAGCGTTTATGATTAATCATTTTCAGTCTATGTCGACAAGAATTGTAAGTTTTCTCAAAGCGGTTTACTTTTAGGATATTTTTCTAAGACTACCTTTTTTGTGCAGAAATAATTATTGCTCTTTTCATTATTGAACTCTTTTGAACTCAAATCTAAATTAAAAAAAAAATTATATGAAGATATATGTATAATAACACACATAACTAGCCTTTTTTATAATGGACAAAAATCTAATTAAGTCCACTGAATTTATCCCATTTAAAAACATAAACATACCATTCCATAATTGGTAGTAGTTTTGATATAAATTTAAAATTAAAGACAAATAATTGAACTTTAGCACCCCTGTATAAAAGTTTATTTAGAACTGTACATATTTGAATAATCTAGTACCCGTATCATTTTGGCGCCGCAGTTGAAAACGACCGCATTATATTTATATGTTTTAACAATTCTAAAGCCGTATTAAAATTAGCTTGTGTCACAAATTTATACAGGGTGTCCCATTTAAAGCGATAATTGAAGATTACTCAAAGTACTTTTAAGTAATCTTCAATTTTCGCTTTAAATGGGACACCCTATATATATAGGTACAGGGTATTTCATAAATACATATACTTATTCCAAGAGATGATTCTACGGCAAAAAACCAGACTTTTTTTTCCTATACATGTATACTTTAAATCGATCCCCCACCTCGTAATGTTCACGCAAGGCTAAGGGGAAAAATGTATGTTTTATTTTTTTCACAAAAAGGAAAAAACCACGAAAACGATGTATTACCACTCAGAAACGACTCCCTTCCATTTTTTATTAGATTCTTATTTTATCTAGAAAACAATTAAATTAATGACCACAAAGACATTTTTCGTCCAAACAATTACACTTTTTTATTTTTTTATTATAAAAAAATATTCACTGGAGAACCTATCCATTTTTAAAACTTTCTTGTCTCTTGCCTTTTTATTCTAAACCTAATAGTTTTCGAAAAAAAAAATTGTGCGTTGCAACAACTTTATTTATCAATAGACAGTAATGAAAAATTTCAAAATTAAGCAAGTGGGTGTCATGGGGGAAAAATCATTGAATATATTCAGTCAGTTTCTACTGTTACTAAATTTAGTAATTAATAATTAAAAATTAAAAAATAGAATATACATTTTTTCCCGTAGGTTTACTCAAATTTCAATTAATAAATAGAGAGAAGTTGCACAGAGTAAACAATTCTTTTCAAATAAGAGTTCTAGTATTTGAAGCAGGAAGCAACATTTGCTTCCGTAAGTTTTTCAAATTACAATTTTAAACATTCATAAAAGCTAATTTGCAATTTTTCTTTTAAGGAAACATTTTTTTTTCATAGAAATAATGTTTTTTTAATTAGATAGAAGGATTGTTATTACAAAAATGTGCATTGCAAATTAAAAAAAAAAATGAATAGATTTCGACTATCGAAAAAAGTGAAAAAAAATCAACAAAACTATAGCAAAACGTCTAATAAAAAAACCGTTCAAATAAAACGTTTTCATTTTTTGAAGGTCGACAAGGATCTGTAAAAAAACAAGGTTGCTATTTGGCAACCTTGTCGAAAACCAAATAGTTCTTACTAAAAAAAATTAATTTTTGAATTTTGAATATTTGCAGTTTCTTCTTTTCAAGACTAATCGATAAATTTAAGATCTAATTATACCTCTAAATGCAGTTTTGAAATACCTTTAAAATGATGTGCCGCTTGACTTCCCATGCCATTTAAGATTCTCGAAAGGGTTGCCATGATCCTACACCCTTGAATTTACGGTCAAAAAATGTCCCCCTCGGAAGCAAAATCGAAGTGTCTTCGAGTTTCTCCTAAAAACTCTTCCCATTGCAAGTATTCGAGGTGAACTGTTTTAATTGGACCACCCGGTATATATACATACTATATATAAATTATACATATATGAAGAGTGTTTTAAGACAAACAAGGAAAGAAGTTCATCCACTTTATGCAATTGAATTTGAAATTGTAAATTTTGTGATTTGCGAACATCTTTCTGCATTTTAAATTTGAATTATTCATATGGAATTTGTATATTTTTTAGATCTTCACTTCATAGTTTGTATTCAATTTTCAAATTTAAATATGATTTGATTGAAACGGAACATTAAAGAAACCTTATGATGAATGTATTAAAAAAATTTATGAGCCTTATGATTTATATCTATTTTTATTAAACGTTTTCCAGATGTAAAAAAATTTATTTATTTAAATAGAAATTAATTTAATTATGAATTTAACGTTTAATATCTCAATAATTTAACAGAGTTGCTTCTAAACTCTTAAGGGTTTTTACATTTTATTAAAACCACAGCATATTCAAATTTAAGTATAACATATAAATTGTTTCCGGCAAAGTAGAATCTCGGGAATGCGAAATTTTACTTTACATATGCATATGCTCTCAGCATGTGCATAGTGCTTTTTCATATGTTTTAAATAGAAATTTAAAGAACATAGCTATAATATTCTAGTGTATGTTTTAGATTTTTAGAGAAAAAGGCTTTGTTGCTTAACTAATGTAAGAACAGGAGCAATTTTGGAAAATATTTAATTTTATCTACGAATGAATAAAAGTAATTTCTAAAGGTCCAAGATATAAATGCCAAATTAATTTATTGTTGTCTAAACTATAATTAATAACTGTTAAAATAGCCACACGACAACTTCCTAAGTTTCTAATTGCACGGTCCGTATCAAGTGACAAGAAAGGACGTGCTATCTAAACTAATTGAAGAATGTCGTAGTATTTAGCCGCAAACTGGGGAACAGCTAGCAATGCCAATTCTGGATAAGGAACAACACCATACATTAATTCCGAGAAATACACAGTTCAGTTTCCATTCCTTGTAAACGATAGTAATTTCTCTTTCAGAAATGAATAACACTATTAATATGGATGCGGAGAACCGTGTGGTTCTCAATGTAGGCGGCATCCGACACGAAACATACAAAGCAACCTTAAAGAAAATTCCTGCGACTCGATTATCGCGTCTAACTGAGGCGCTCGCCAACTACGATCCCGTGTTAAATGAGTACTTTTTTGATAGGCATCCGGGAGTATTCGCACAAGTCTTAAATTATTACAGGTAAGTAGTAAATCAGTAAATGGTATACATGTTTTTCCTATGTTTACGCTCATCGGCGCAAAAAAAATAGAGCACTTGCATTTTTTCTAAATTTAAAATTTGAACGTTTTATGATGTTTTGTTGTTTTAATGGTTTAAAATCAAACAAAATAACATTTTTTTTGGTATTTTTTAAAAGAAATTGAATTTTTATTTAAAGAAAAATCCGTTTTTGTGATTTAAAAAATGAGGTTCAAAAAAGTTGCTGTTGTGGCAGAATGGCGTTAATTTTTTCATTTTTAATAACGTGCTTAAAATCAAGTGTCAAATCTTCTTTTGCGTTATCATTGCTCTAAAAGAGCTTAATGTAACTGATTTAAAGTTGAAGGAGCAGGAACTGGATTCCATTGTTCATTGTCCAAGCATGTCACAAACATATTCGATTGGACTTACCACTAATCATTCCATAATATCATTTAAGAACTGTTGGGAGTTTCTCGCAGTGTGAGGTCTAGGAACATCCTACATTAGAAGAAAGTCATCCCAGTCAAAATCACCAGAGAGAATAACAAAGTACCTGGCAGCTGTTAGCTTGGAATAATATACTATTGTACATGTATGTGCCTCCAGAGAAAAATTCCAGCCCACAAATAACTGAGCCTCCTTGGTAGCCTACTCTAGGACTGAAGGTACATTCTGCAAAATGATTCCCTGGTCCTTACCATACTCTTTTACGGCCACCTGAAGACTGCAGGCTAAATCTCGAAACATTAATAAACAAAACACGCCTCCATTCAATTTCATCTTGTGCCTGTGATTTCTCACAAACTGAAGGTGCCCAATACATTACGGTCTAAAAAGTTTATTGTTGTTGCATGTCTGTAATTGGCAAAAATTGGCTTCCGTAAGTCTTCGTGTAATTATTCGTTCGCTTTCGTTGGTATTCTTGACATGATGAAGCCGATTTCTAGTTTCTACAGCTGACTTTATTAGATGAAAAAGCTAATTATGATGACCGTTAGTTCTTGATTTGGGACCAATTCCATATCGTCTAGTATAGATTCTAGTTTCCAATATTATTGAATATTTGATAATATAAAACAATACATATATTGCTCATCGCTTCCACTGCTTTGAGATTTAAAGCCAAAATTTTTGAGATGAAATTAACTTAACACAACTTTAAATTCTGTTCGGCACTTGTTTTAACTTTTTAATTTTCTCATAACAATAAAAACAAGAGGATATCCCTAATCAACTTTATACTTTTGAGTAATAAAATTTGTACATTTTCTTATTTTTATGAATAATTATGCATAAACAGTTTATATCTCTAAATAAACCTTCAATTGTTTTTAGAATTCATTTAAAATATGTTGCTTCGTTTGTATTTAAACTATTACGAGTCCTGTCTCAATGAAGTTGGCTTAATCGCTAAAAAGAAAAAAATATGTACTCATTCAAATAACACCATTACAGATTAAATATTTTTTTAAATATGTCACTTTTGGTTATTCAACATATCTTATTAAAGTGCCTATATTTACAAATCGGTAAGTCTAAAAAATATAAGATATTAGTATTCCTGAAAATAATTCTGAAATGACCAATTGAAGAAATACATTTGAAACGAATTCAATTGAATGTTATTTCCAACAGGATATAAGACATAATACAAAATAAAGACCAGAAGTTAAAAAACATTTCACTTTTAAAATAGACGTTCAGCAACCCCGATCAAAATAAAAGTTGAAAACATTACAAAGACGAATGTTCAATCAACCTTATAAAAAGCCTTCCTTGAAAATTTGAATTGTCTATGGATTAGTGAGGAAATTAGTGCAGTATTAAAGTCATAAGTACAAAAGACGTGATTTATGATGTAATAAATGTTTCAGTTTTAATTTTCGTTAATTTTTATAACTTGGACGAACTTCATTGAGACAAGGCTCGTATATTATACTCCCATTATATTTTATTAAATATCGCAAAGTCTTGAAATTTTAAATTAAAAAAAAAAACGCTCCATTTTTGTGCCGGTGGGAGTATATTCCGTTCCAATTTTTGTTTTAAAGTATAGAAAACTTAAATTTTAGACATTCCTCGTTACAGAACAATGTTTACAGCTGATCATTTTTATCAAATTTATTATGTATTCGTTCTCATATTGAGGAACCTTTTACTCATAAAAGAGCACCCTCGTATTAAATATAATTTAATTATTGTCTCCTCTATCTTTTCATTTCTATAGGATTTTATTTTTAGGACGGGAAAATTACATTATCCTTCGGATGTCTGCGGTCCTCTGTTTGAAGAGGAATTAGAATTTTGGGGCCTTGATGCGAACCAAGTGGAACCTTGTTGTTGGATGACGTATACCCAAGTACGTTTAATATTTTAAAAGAAAAACAAAATAATGACAATATCTAGAAAGTAATCCCTTTTTATCTGTTTATTTCTTTGCATTTTGAAGCTTAACAATTCATTCGTCAATAAAATATTTATGCAGGTCTTTCCTAAATTAAAAATATATATGTATCTCTCTTGCAGGCTGTCTCAATAATAAAGATATTAAGAGACTGTGGTTTTCTCAATTTTATCTCAGTTTTGAAAACAATTGATAATAAGTTTACACCAACTTTTGTTTTCTTAGCAACATTTGTATTTTAATCTTATTTTATATTGATCCATTGTCATTATCATTAAGTTAGTTTAAAAAAAGTCTCAAGATTCAATAAAATCGAAAAATAGCGGTAGGAATTTTGATTTTCTCACAATAAAATGTTTATTTAATAAGTTTCCAATCTATAACGTCAAAACACCGTAACCCTCCTTAGAAACAAGCATGGTTAAATTAATAAAATAATGGATGCTTTTTGAAAAATTTCATACATAAAAGGATGTCTTATCTGCATTGTATTGAACCCTTCGAAGCTTTGTTTGCTGCTTTGAACACATAATGGATGAGTTCCCATATATTAACGGAAAAATCTATTTAACTTTGGTATTGAAAGATGTTTCGTAAAAACGGAAAAAATGATTTTAAATATGTATACCTTCTTGTTACATTTCAGCATAGAGATACACAAGAAACCTTAGCAGTCTTAGATAGGTTAGATTTAGATACGGAAAAACCAAGCGATGAAGAAATAGCTAGAAAATTCGGTTTCGAAGATGATTATTTTAAAGGAACGCTATCATGGTGGCAGCTCACGAAACCGAAACTCTGGTCTTTGTTTGATGAACCCTATTCGTCTACGGCAGCAAAAGTAAGTGTCAGTTTTGAGTTTGATCATACGATAGAAAATATGTAGCAGCATTTTCTTCGGTCTTAAAACGATGTAATTGAAATTTTATTTTAGTATCTTGGAATGACGCAGCGAACATATTTTAATTTGAAATTACATACTACATATATTTTTGGCGTGACAGAATTTAAAAAGAAAATAGAGAGTATGTAACCTTGTGGTTACCTGCTTATTTTAGGAATAAATTTCAAAATATGTCAATATATGTATACATATATAATACATATGAAGGATCCAGGGAAAAAACATTTTCAGTCCAAAAAATAAAAATTTGAGAAAAATCAAATTTAAAGTTGATAAATGTCATTTGCTTCTAATACATAATAAATATTTTAAAGAATATTTTTCAGGAATTCAGTCACTTTCAAATTTATCGATTCGACTACTTTATAGTACTCTTATAGTGGGACTTTGCGGCACCATAAACTCAAATTTTTAAAAAAGTGGACTGAAGGTCTTTTTCCCCTGTGTCCTTCATATACCAAGTTTCTAATGTAATAATTTTTGGATACGCATATAAGTTTAATAAGTTCATATTTGATGAAATGGGAGTAGGAAGGAACATGCAAAAACTAAGATTCGCCAATTGCCCGCTAGCAAGGATTCTTGTTGGCATGTGCCGAAATTTAAAATGCGAGATGTGGTGTAATAAAAAAAAATTTAACATACATTTCCATAGATATAACGACATAGAACATCCATTAAGATACATACATAGAATTCGAAAAAATTCACCGGGTATTTGCAATTATGAACGTAACAAATACTCTTTTGCTGCTACATATTATTTAATTATTTGAATTACGTGAAGTGAAAAATGTTAATTGTCGTGTGATATGTCTTCAGATCTAATTAAAGTTGATTTATGTTTAACGTCGATTGTACAATTTAAAAGTTTCGACGCAGTCTGCAGCGAAAACTATACACGTCCGCTCTACAAGTAAACCAATATTGTCATATATCGAAAAATATGGGTAGCAATTTAGACGAAATATGTATTAATATTTCAACGATTCCATACAATACGCTTCAATTTCCTGGCTAATTCGCCGAAATACATTAATTGCATTCTCTTGCATGATTTATCCCATACTAGAACCATTGCATAGATAGCCTGAAAGAACATCTATTATTAATTTTGTCATTTCTTTTCTTTCAGGTAATAGGTGTACTATCGGTATTTTTCATATGTGTATCGATTTTATCGTTTTGTCTAAAAACCCATCCCGACATGAAAGTACCTGTTATCAGCCGAATACTGGTTCGAACTGCGAGTAATACAAGCGATTACGTGTGGAACAAGTCGGACACGGATGCCCATGTCGCCTTCTTCTATATCGAATGCATATGCAACGCTTGGTTTACCTTTGAAATATTGATTAGGTGAGTATTTATTTATTACACCACGCCAATTAATTATCAAATAAACAAATGAACCCTGATGGCACTACTTTAATTAACTTTATGTTTTATTGATTGAAGTAAAGGATAATGCTACCTATTTAAACAAAGAAATTAATTAGATTATTTCTGATGTGATAACAAATTGCCATTCGCATTCGATTGATGAAAATAACTTTCGAACTACAGTAGCAAACACTAAATGTTGTTTCCTCGCAACCCTTTTTTCCACAAAATGTTCGCCTGAGAGACGAGATCTGGAGTCTGGCTGAGTAAATTGCTTCAATATATCCGCGCATACTAAATGAAATGTGGTGAGGAATGAATTGATGCTTATGACAGATGACCCGATGTCATTCATGCACAATGATATATTTCCTTGCGGATTTGTTAGATGCTAAATTTATCAATTTGAATTTGGTTGAACCGAGCTGTTAAATGAACTCAATCATAATTAGAATCAAAAATTATAATAGAAAATACTATAAGATATGCATGTTGTGTATAAGGCTAGGAAAATCATCGAGAGTGTATGTTTCACTGTTTGAAACCCTTCTGGACTACTTCTTAATTAATTAAGCTTACCTTACCTTACCTGATGTTACCATTTCAAGCATCCAATTATTCTTCCTCATTAAACTCACAAGTATTGCATATATATTTTCTCAGATGACGTCTTATAAAAGCCATTAAAAGCATGTCTTTTTTCTTATTTCGTTGAAATAAGTTGATTTAATTAGGATTATTAAGATTCATTAAAATTAAAAAATATTATTTTACATAAATTAGTCCAAAACCATAAAATTACAAAAATGAATATAAATTTCATAACTTTCCTTACGTTAAGACCGATTAAATTTCAAAAGGTCCCATTAGTTTTAATGTCTTGAAATTTATTTTCCACCCACCTTCTTTTCTCCGTCGTACTCCCTCCTTTTGTAGATTAAAATTAAGTGAATAACAATTATTTTGGCTAATTATCCAAAGTAATTTATAACTCAATTTGTTTGTTTTAGATTTATCGCCAGTCCAAACAAATGCGATTTCATCCGTTCTTCAGTCAATATTATCGATTATATTGCAACGGCCAGTTTTTATATCGATCTGATGTTGCGAAGGTTCGCATCGCATTTGGAAAACGCGGATATCATGGAGTTCTTTTCTATTATAAGAATCATGAGATTGTTCAAATTGACCCGGCACTCATCCGGATTAAAGATCCTGATTCAAACATTTAGGGCGTCAGCCAAAGAATTGACACTGTTGGTATTTTTTCTTGTTTTAGGTAAAATTATTTCATTAACTATGCCAATAAAAACCTAAATTCCTAAAATTATTTCCAGGTATTGTAATTTTTGCCAGTTTAGTGTATTATGCCGAAAGGATACAAACGAATCCAGACAACGATTTTAAGAGTATCCCATTAGGGTTATGGTGGGCTCTAGTAACGATGACCACCGTGGGTTATGGGGATATGGTGCCGAAGACTTACGTTGGAATGTTCGTGGGCGCCCTTTGTGCCTTGGCCGGTGTATTGACAATAGCTTTGCCAGTGCCTGTTATTGTATCAAATTTTGCAATGTATTATAGTCATACTCAGGTAAAATTCTATTT
This sequence comes from Hypothenemus hampei, assembly GCA_013372445.1. NCBI lineage: Eukaryota > Metazoa > Arthropoda > Insecta > Coleoptera > Curculionidae > Hypothenemus > Hypothenemus hampei. The sequence continues at coordinate 496,004 of JABRWK010000017.1, read as the reverse complement.
AAACTAGATTTAACGAAGTATCATTCATATCATTTTGAAAACATGGCCTCGGTTATTACGGCACTATTTATTACAATTATTCGAGACATTTATTATCTTCTACCAGCTGTGTTGGACGAAATGCACCCTCGGTGTTTAACTATGGTTAATTCGAAAAACGTGACTGGATCAATGTGTTTTTAAATACAAATTTTCAAAATACGTCCAAATTTCCGGAGAGCTAATTTTTAATTCAACATACAAATTTATCTTTTCATACTCCTACTAAAAAGATTTATTCGATATTAGTAGAACATTTTTAAAAATAATATTTTACAAATACAGAGTGTATTTCAAAATCTAAAACTCGAAGAAAGTTATTGGATCCTCATATTACAACTCATTATTTTATCAATTATGTACTTCATTTTAATCAAACATGTATATCTTTACTTTATTCATATTTCAGGCCCGAGCAAAATTGCCAAAGAAACGGCGAAGGGTACTCCCGGTGGAACCAACAAGAGGTCCGAGAATTCCTGGACCGGTCGTACCGGGGGCTGCCCCGGCCATGGCTAATGCAGCTGGACCGGCGGCAGCCCACAATCGAAGAATTAACGCAACAAAATCGAATAGAGACACCCTTTTGGGAGCCCCCGTACCCAAAATGGGTAAGTTTTTAAAAATTAATGTTGATTATTAAATATACATCCGTTTAATTATCCTCGCCTTTATTTCAATATTAAATAAAGAACGAGCATTGTTACCCTATAAATCGTATAATTATTTCAAATATAATGGTTATCGTATTTGATATTTTGACTTTTATAACTTCGGATCTCTCCCATTAGTAAATATGGTGGAAAAAAAAGGATACTTATTTCAATCTATCACTATAGATATTCTAACAATTGTTGCTCGTATAATCTTTTTGGTCATTGTGGCATAAGCGAACCAGGCTTTTTCCGAAAAATATGACAAATGTCGACGTGCATCACATATATTTTCGTCCAAAAAAAGTTCAGTGTTTTTATCAGTATAGTTTTTTTTATTTATGACTGTGCGAAGAGAAATCAACATTGGAGTATTCATAAATAATGGTCATTTGTTTATTTTCAAAGGTGATGGAATATTAAGCATTAAGAGTTTAATATTCTATCATCTCTGGAATCCACTGTATGTATGCTGTAATGTACTTTTAACAAGTTTCTGATTGATCTCACATTATTAGTTAATTAAACCCGAAATACAATGTTACGGATACGGAACAACAACTAGCCCCAAACAAGAGGCCCCAACTTGAACAGTGAATAATTATAGAATATCCGACCCGACTCCCGGCATGATTAACGATTTAAAGCAGTTTAACATTTTTTCAGGTGACGAACGCAGACAATCGAACTTGCGTTCGAATGGCACTCCCTCGAACCCGCAGATGAAAAACACGCTTGAATAATACGAGGGGTATTCCAATAATAATCATAATAAATCAAAATTTTATTGTTGTTCTCCCCCTATTTTTTTAATTTTTCAATTGTTTAGAGTTTGTGTTTTAGATCCTGTAGAATGTTAATGTTTCTCTTTCAGTATTTCCGAATGTGGATTGCATATGCATGCGATCAGCGTTAGGTTCTTATTTATTTGTGAACTAAGTTGTGTACTAAATGTGCATTTAAAGGGTGAAAAAAAATATTTACGTTTTCCAAAAATAAAAAAAAAACGTTCTTTACCTGGAAAGTACAAATGCAATAGAGAACCCAACGTTGAATGCGACCTGCCCTTCTATCTTTGCTCTTCTCTATTTAACCTTTCACCTTTATGGGTTTGAAAATAGTTTCTCAAGTTTGATTTGCATTTTACGACAATTTACACGTGCATGCGTGCAAATAAGACCTTTCTTGGCATGTTTGCATTGTGGAAATCACCCCTCCTCCTTTTCCTATTATTACTTAAGGGTATAAAAAAATTGAGTTTTCTCAGTGTTGAAGAAGGGGACAAGTCTAAAACTAATGAGCAATTAACAAAGCGATCTCAAGTTGGAATTAGCCTAATAAAATTGCTTGTTAGTTTTGCCGCTCGAATTTATTACTAGACTGGGCAAGTCTTGCTTTAAACAGTCACGTTAAACTGTAAATTAGCTCCTAAACTTGCGGCAGTATTGTTAATTAGATACTAATTTCTGGATTGGAGTTTTACAACCGCAACATCTAAACACTTTCTGACTTGTTTAAAATTCGATTTTTGGACCTTCTCACTACTATTAAATATACAATACCTTTTTTTGGGACGACTTCTAATTTTAACTTATTTTTAGGAATATTAGGGGTAACGTCGTCCCTCAATCCAAACGGCGTTGGTCTCGAATCAAATCCAGCATTTTTAATGGCGAGACCCCAGTGTGACTCAAAAAACACTGCGATCCCTCAGGACACCAAAGTGACTCTTTCTCAGGAAACCGGACAGTGTCATACCGCTATGATAAAAACATAAAAAGAAACATATGCGCTAGCGAACGTTATTAATTTGTCAACAAAATTTTTAGTGTCTTTTTAACAGGGTTGTAATATACATTATAAGTTTTGATTAGGGTGCGTTCATTAGACCAATTGCAATATTATTGTAAAATATCAACAAATTGTACAATATTGTTAAGTAATAATACACACAAGTCGCTCATTAGTTGAATAAATATTTTTTTCTCTATTTATCTTAGAATTAGTCTTAATATATGCAAAGCTTACTATTCTATTACGAGACTTGATTGTTGTACTCTTGACATATCATTTTTGTAGTTTTAGTTTAGAAATTATTATCGGTGCTTTTTTAATGGTGAATCTAGTCTTGCTATCAGCACAAAATGCACACACAAACGAACTAAATATCAATGAGGAACCAAATTGTTCATCGCATTTCATTTTAAATTTTAAGTGTTAATGAAGCAATAAATTTAAGATCTTACTAATAGCGTATAACAAATTCACTTGAACATAGTTTAGTCCTTATCGCTTTAGTAATGGACGAGAGGCTGGACCAAAATGGTAACACACTCTTTTATTTTTTCATATGTGATATTTAAATATGTTTAAAAAATTATTAAGTTTTAATAATCTTTAAACGTAGTTGTACAAAAAAAGCAAATTCTATCTCTACACCATATTGTTGCAGCGGAAAATCAAATTTTTCTCATTGCTTTCTTGCCTTCGACTCTTACGAAGATTCTATTCTTAAACAAATCGCCGCATGTACTAAATATAAAATTATGTAGTTTACATATCTAACGTACCAAAAACAAATTATTCCTGTAAAAAACAACAAATTTATCGTATACCGATTTGTAAATGTACTTAAGATAACAGTTAATATTTTTCCTCGTAAAGTTTATAGGTATAACCAATACATTTTTGAATCTCTAATATTACATACCTACTTAATAGAAAAAATTAAGAGAGACAAATTTTAAATTCTCATAAATTATTGTCCTTTCTAGCATTAATTAATTGATAGTCGTTTCTTTCAAAGTCATTTTGTCATTATTCAGTTCTTCCTCATCAAATTGTGCTATATTAAGGTAGTTTTGTTCAAAATAAAACGATTTTCTTTAACTGCAATTATTTTTATTGAAACAAATATTGCATTTAGTCGATATAAATATTCAATTATTGCACACAATTATTACCAACAAGGTACGTATAGTTATCTTACATAGCTATGGTGTGTTTCAAACACTTTTTAAGAATGCTTCCCATTTTCTTTATAAAATTTAAACAAAAAATGTACGTAAGATGTTGCAAATTTCTTCATAATATGTTTTAAAGATTACTACATTTTATCTTGGAACGCAACTTCTATTTCGAAACGTTCCTATGATTCCATTGTTCACTCCTATACGGATCTTTTATCATAAACGTTCTAAAAAGCACCAAACAATTCTACGTCCACCACGTTGTCAGCATTTGAAGAAACCCTTTTGTAAAATCAATTTAATTCGTTTAACACGTTAAGCCGCATCCACACCTATAAAAATTTAACGCAAATATTTTGACTACAAATTGTAATTATCGCGTCCATATTGGCACAAATTTCCGCACATGTAGGAAATTTAAACTGTTTTCGCTGTAGATATGGACACAGCTTTATATTAATACCTGGACTTATGACACTAAACTAGTAAAAAATCAGTATAATCCTGATGGCAAATCGGTTAATTTCCCCCCAATTGTCCCACTATTTAACGAACAGAATTCTTTACTTTTTGTCAGGCTATTTCTACCTTCTGGTGGGTGTTGTCCCGAATACTTGCCAGCGTTTTCATGCCCCCTCTTTATAAGAAATCCCGAGCCCATAGCTTTTGTTTCGGCTTTGGAAAAATAATATGAAGCATTTGTAATCGATTCTCTGGCTGCTGGAAGGAATATTACAGGTTTTTCATCTGAGTAAGATCCGAATCTCGATCTATTATTTCCTTTAATATAGACGTTTGACACGCTCTTCATTAAAGAGTTGTTGCTATTGGCTGAATCGCTTCGCGACCGGGATTGATTTAAATCGAAATTTTGGTTAGTGGTGACAACAACATCCACCATGGAATCCAAACCATGGTCGATTCGTTCCAAACTTTTGCATTTTGATTGCCGTTCTATTACATTATTTTGATTCTGGCAAACGTTGACCGTAGTGGAATAATAATAGGACCCACAAAAACCATTGTCCAAATGTCGGAAGGATTCTGACCTTTTAATATCAGTTTTACTAACTAACCCCTTCTTCAACTTTTTATCCAACGCTCGCGATTTCACCTCCGAAACTTTCTTGCATTGTCCTCCACTTAAATTTACTGTTTCAGGGATTGTAATTCTAGGCACCGCATATTTGGAAGCGCTTAATAATGAATCTGAACCTTCGGTGCTTGTATAAGGTGTCTCGTTCTCGAAAAACAATTCTTTCGGACAGTAATAGTAGTCTTCCGAAGGAACAAAAAGATGTACTAAACTTTTTGCCCTCCGTGGAGGTTGTGGATGTAAATTTGAAGGCACAATTTCATTTTCGCTTGCGATAGCATAATCGTCAGCGTCAATGTGAATTTTTAATTTACTTGCCACTTGGGCTTCTTCTATTCGTCTCGTTTCCTGTTCCAGTTTCCTTTGTTCAATTTTTGCCAGGTCCTCCGACTCTGCATCGTTGATTATGTTTCTTAATTCTTCAATTACTTCATCTATGGTCGTTTCTTCATCCTCTTCGTCTTTTGTTTCTCCCAACGTTGTATCTTTCGACATGTAACTGTTGTATAAGGCAGTTGTTCTTTGAGGATCTTCATCTGGACTAAGACTACGTTCTGATGATGAAATACCTTCATCTTCGTTTGGAGTAAGATCATCTAAAAAATTTCTCTTGAAATAAATGAAACAATTATATTATAAAATCCGTTTACGTGTATTTTTAGTGTAAGATCCCTTCGATGATTTGAGCGACCGAATTTCAGATTGTAATTCATTGCATTTAACTTTCAAAGTCTTTTCCACACAACTCAAGACACCTTTTTCATCTTGTAATGCCTAGAAAGACGAATTTGTTAAATTAAAAACCATCAAACTTGAAGAACTCACCTTAATTCTCTTTTCGAGAAGAGCTATTTTTTCTCTAAGAGCGGCATTATCTTTTCTAAAAGTATCCAAAGCAAATGAAATGTTCTCAATGTTAATATTCTTTTTTTCCCAATACTGAATCTCCTCTTGTAATTGTTCGTTTCCAGAAATCGAGTCAATATTCTAAAAATATATCAGTTTATGGAGTTTCAACATCTATTGATGTGATGTAATAAAAGTAATGGGATATTGAACTACCCATTCTAATGTATAATGAATTATGAATAAAACTAGCAGTAAAACCATAAATCATTTCAATGACCACATATTCTACGTGCTCTTTTTATTTTTTTTTCTGATGACACTGACGAATGCAATTTAACAAAAAAAATCCCCTACATGTAATTCCACATTTAAGTACGAACTTGTAAAGTCGAATAAAAATCATTTTCCCTAAATTAAGAACTTGGAATTGACAAGGGCATGACAGAGATTTATAGCTTTAGAATGATTTCCGATTTTTGTACCTTTTTCATGATGTTCACATCCAATCCCGCTTGATCTAACTCGGATTGTACATACAATCGTTTTTGAGAAGATCCTGCCGTATCCATAAATTTATTTAAGAATCTTAACCCAGATGCGATCAGTTCTTTTTGTCCTCCAGCGGACATAATCATGCCAACTAAAAATCGAAATCGCACAGGTTCTCCAAATCTCAATCTAAGAGTTGACATGGCTTCAGACACCGCTGAATGACCTCCAATTGATGGATCGCAGGCTTTCGTAAGTAACTAAACAACAAAAAATTTGCTTTATTATATTAAAATTAATTCTAAACAGTATAAGAATAACAATAAAAAAATTGTAATAGTTCGCTATCGTATTACATCCACTATTCACCTGTAGAGCTATTATCCGCGACTTGTTTACGTTGCTCATTATACAGACAGCAACGGTAAATAAACCGGCTGACGATGAAATCAACTTCCTGAGCGACTCGGTATACCTGTAACACACATAGTTCAAGATGTTTAAGTGATTCTAAAATAAATTAATTCTTCCCCTACCTTACACAGCAACTTAAAAGGCACTGAAGACAAGATAGCTCATCGAGCAGAGCGCGGCGCTGAAGAGAGGGCGGCAATTTCCCAGAAGTGCCCGTCGATGATGAATTAGCCGGGCCGTGGATAACTGCATTGGACTGGCTTAATTGGATAGCCCGTAAGAGGTCGAGTAACAAAGCGACGCCATCGAGAGGATCGGCAACAAATTCCTGGACAAAGCTGAAATTTTCAAAGTCAGTAGGATTTATTTCAACATTTTTAGTTTTTTGAAAGCTTTCACGGCCGCTCAAAATATTATGATAACGGTAGGAAAGAAACATCAAGAAAAAATTCTATGGAACCACAGAAACCGGTCGTAATAATATTTTTATTTTTTTTTATAAATGTATATAAAATATGTGCAAATATTCAGAGATGTTTTAAACTTGTTGCAACCTAATGTACACGCAACCTTTGCACCTAAAAGGTGAAAAAGGAAGACACCATTCATGCAGGTATTATCATTATATTTCAAACTTTGTCAAGTCCGAGTGTACTTTTTATGTCAATGAATTTCCAGTTCTAAATTGGACTTCCTCAAACTTTTGTTTGAAATATGGCGTGCAAACCGTGCGTGGGTCAACTGCCGACTAACAGCCAGCAATCGCCCCGGTTAAAAACGAGTTGCACACCGTGTCCGCCACCGATTTGTCCATGTCCACCTCCGTGCACCCTTCCAGTAGTAGCAGACAATATGCCAAAATACATCATAAATCCTTGTGATCCAAATATAAGAGCCCATTTAGACGAGGGCAAAGACAATCCATTGTGCTGTAATGTATGCGTACCGGTGACTGTAAATCAACCGTGTCCACCGCCTCCAAAACCAAGGAAAAAATGCAAATACATTCAACCTGCGCGTCCGAAATCTTTTGCACCCGAAAGAAAATACATCCCTCCAGAAATGAAAATGACCGATGATACGATTTATAAAAAAAGCTATGTCCCGGTAGAAGGTGAACAACCGAAGCAAGTGATTCCGAAAAATCACTTATGTGTTGGAGAGGGCAAGATTTCGGATGATACCGTCAATAGGATGTCGTACAAGCCGGTCAAAATCACACCTACTTGTCCTATTTATCCCTGTGAACACAGACTGATAGGTGAAGGTCCTATGCAGGATATTACAACCAATAAACATGATTATGTTCCAAAGCCTTTCGTCAAACCGAAACCAGTCAAGCCGTTCACGAACCTTTTCACTTCCGACTGTCCTTTAAGCGATAAAACTGTTAATAGGATGTCGTACATGCCCATCGACTTAAATAAAGCGAAAGTCATCCCATTCCATCCGACAAATGCTATTGAAAAACCTACCGGAAAAATGAGCGACAAGACTGTAAACAAAATGTCATATCAGCCATGGGAACCTATGGGACCGATGGACATGCCATGGGCAGAAAAACCAAAATATCAACCGCCAAAATTTCGTATGGAAAACAATACGGTGAACAAGATGAGTTATCAGCCCCCCGGTCAATACGTCGAATGCGCCGACGATGATCCAGATTGTATCGATTGTCCAGAACCACCGTGTGAACCGAATCCTCAATGTCCAGGTCCTGCTGCATGTTATATGCCGTGTTGCTGTCCGAAAGCTTCCTGCTAACCAATTACTACCAGACTTTACTCCATTAAATTCATTGCGGAACATTTTTATAAACACCTATACGGATTTTAAATGTATAAATAAAGCAAATTAAGATAGAAATTGTTTAAAAAACAAAATAATAAGAAAGAGTAACACAACGACAGAATGGTGAATACATCACTAAGTTTTTAGGCGACTCTTTACTATACCGTCGACGAGCACTACAATTTTTTGATTTGATGCGCACACTGGTATTGACCTTGAAAAATAGGATTGTATTTCATTTTCGGTTGATTGAATTATGAAATTCAGTAGAAATTATTGAAAAATTTACATCCTATGCAAATTGGGCTTAAAATATCCCTTTTAATTAATTTTAATTTCTTGACAATAAACACATTGTGCCTACCTGAGTTTTATGCACTAAAATAATTATACTACCAACATAAACATGCAACCGTATCTGTTAATATCAATACCAGAAGATTGGGTGTATCCGTAGTTTTATGGGCAGGCTATTATTTCTTCTCCTTAAGCGCTGGTGCCGCTTTTTTCCATTAATAACGTCATTAAATGTTTTACGTTCAATCTGAAACTCACCTTGGAAATGCCAATTTCAAATCGGTCTTGAGTTTAGTGAGCAATTCGGAAACGGTTCCGAATTGTCTTAAGGTCATTTCGGATCCTGAAGATGTCAACATTGGATTTCTGTAGTCTCTGAACGAGTTACTCGGGGATCTAGTGCTCTCTAGATTTCCAGAAGTACTTGAATTCGAATAGAGGGACATTAGACCTCCATTTGACGATTTTCTGCCCCATTTTTTCAGCATTAGAGCGTAATCTTCCGGATTATAAATGGGCGGACGTTGTTTTTCCTGTTAAATTAAAAACAATTAAGATGCATATGTATTTTATTAAGTTAAAGAACGTGCGTTTGGTTAAATTATGTTCCCTAAGATAATAATAATAAATTTAGTCTGGACGAGCAATTTTCTTCAGGTGTAAACATCCGTTAAACTCGCTCTACATAAATTATAAAAACATGCAAATAGCTATTCCAACCTCAAATGCTGCATAACAAATTTCACTTTTGCCTAATTATTGGTAGTTTTGTTAAAACTTTCTATGGTTTTTTTTTGAAATATTGCATTATTTTCATTGCCGTTTCACCTATTAACATTGTTCATGCGTAAAATGTACTATAGTACAAGATATGATGTTTTATTAAAATTTATTAAGAATATTTCATCCGCGTTCTAATTTAGCCACTTCAAAAAGGAAAAATCATAAAATTTATGAGAGCAGTAATTGCAGGCAATAGATATGATACAGTATAAATCGAGGAGTGCTTGTGGAAAGTTTGTCGCTAAAGTGGATGTAGAAAAAGCTAAATAATATTTGATATTAATTTTTTAATAAAGGATATGATCTAAAGAGAACGACATAGAGTGCAAACGTATTGAAAATTTTACAAAACTCACTTTGTTCATAATTTCTTCGAGAAAATTGAGTTGACCTTCTTTGCGGGAACGTTCTTCGGAGTTCGGAGCCATATTACTAGCAGATTCAAACAAATCACTGGAAGAGAGTAAATAAAATTATAAGAAGAAAACACCGACAGCCTAATTCGATAAATTAAAACGGGGAAAAAAATGTTTCAACCATAAAAGATTAAAAATAATTGTGATGAATGTTCAAACGCTAAATTTCTGGTCAATAACACCTTAATTGGGGACCTGAAATTTCAACGAGCGGAATTTAAAATCATTGAATTAATTTTATTTGCTGAAAAACATAAAAAGGTTAGAGCACGTTCAACTCAAGATAAATATTTATTTTTTGGCCTAATATGGCTTTTAAAAGGATTAATTTTTTATTATTTTTGACACTTTAAAAGCAATAAATTTTGCCGGTAATGGTACATTCAGAAAATCTGTGTATTTCTTGGCATGTCAATGGTTTTTTTCCTGATTGACTTAACGAGAAGAAATCCATTGCGTTGTTACTATTAATGAAAGATTTGAAAATGATAAAATCCTGACGGCGTTTAAAATCATTTAAAATTCAAATGAGAAACTGTTGCTATTCGAAATTTTCTTTTAATTTCAACAACAAGAGAAACCATTTCTTATGATTATTCCAACTGTATAAATCACTTTCTTATTAGTTCAATTTTGTGAACCTAATTAGACCAATATTGGGCCTAGTTTAAGATGTAAGAAAACTGGTAAAAATCTCACTTGTCCTATACACTAATTAACTATCGATGATGACACCATCTAGGATCAATCTATCAATTATAGGTTAATGAATAAATCATCAGATCAATAATAATTATTTAATTATTATATCAAATTATATTAATTATTATATGTAATAACATTTGGAAAAACAATATTGTTGCCTTCCGACAGAAAAAACACATTTTTATTTATTACGAGTATATATTTTAATATTTTTATATGTTATATTTTAGTTTATTATTGCCCAAAGATGTACATTGAAATGAATGGTTTGCAGTTTAAAATCGTTTTGGATTTGTATCGCTCATTGCTTTTCTGAATGACACCTAATTTCCGGTTTTGCAATATTCATGAACGAATAATTTTGAACTAGATAACGATGTGTAACATTTCGCACTTTCTTGAACTTTTATTTATCGGCTTCTACTGTATCCCCTTTTATAGCAAACAGATCGCTGACCTTACGGCATTTATTAGAATTCTCAAGCTGAAATTATGCTGACCTGTTCCATGTTCACTAACATACAAGTCCTTTCCAGATTTGCAAGTACACATTGTGTCACTAGATTAGGCTAGGTAAAGTAGATATAGAAGAATCACATTGCAGAAAGTACCTATATGGTTTTATCTGGATTTCAGATTTATAAATGCTTGTATGATTTCGAATGCTTAACGCTTTTGGAGTCATCCAATTTGTTATTTAAAAATGATTGACTTCTTCCTGTACTTAGCTTACGTGGACCCTTTCGATTAATTTTGTACTTTGTTTAACGGTTTTTTGCCGAAATGTATTAACAGATTGAAACGTTCATTTTATTTTGAACACATTTCAAACTAATATTGAATTTTATTAAAAGTAAAATAGTTATTTTATTCAAGAAATGTACTTTTTGGCGTAACTCAAGCTATTGTCATCAGTCAGATGGCGCATTCTTAGTTCAAAATTGATGGTTAACTACCATATGGAAACATGAGATATAAATGTTGACGATACGATTGATACATATGGCGTTCTAAAATACCATTTTGCGTGAGAATATGAAGATATCGTTAAATAGGTCGAAACACTGTTCTTTATAACTGAAGAGAATCTTACCTGATGTATGTACTATGTATTAGTGGAATATGAAATCGAAATGCAGCAATAATAGTAGCAGGAACTCTTTAAATTGATAGTAATAGTAAGAAAATGTTTTGTTAATTAGTTCCACTGTTTTAGACAATTTATATTCGATTTTTTTTTGTTTTCAGTAATTCCCACCTTAGGACAACAACCGATATCGTAAATAAGAACCAGTTCATGGCATGGAGTGCTTATCGAAAATTAACATCTATCAATTCTTTAATCGATTGTGACTAATTAGCGTTCCTATGTCAAAGCCGATCTAATTACTCTTGAAAAGATTATACATCTTATAACATTCCAAGTATCAGTTTCTCATAACTAAAACATTTAGATTTAAATGGAAAACAACTATTACTTCCTTTAAATATTTTTTAACAAAATTTTGTTTGTGATATTTAAAAACAGTTATTAGATACCGTGACCGTCGTGAAACGGTCATTGCGATTCCGTGTTAAGACGTATTTACTTTGAGGTGGTACCTATACATGTTCACTGAAAACAATCATATTAAAAGAATATGTTTAACTGAGAACATAAAAGAGAATAAGAAGAAAGCCATTATAATCGAAAATCGGTTTAATTTAATTTGAAAAAAAGTTATTCCAGAACAATGGTCTTTTAGTGATTCAATTAAAAATTCAGCTCCGGAATAAAATGAATTCGAATTTACATTGAATTATCGTTAACGATTATTACACAGTTGATTTTAATTTGTGATGATGAAAAAAAGTGTGGCTTATTAGCGATATAATAAATTAAACAAGCCACACTTCCTCTATTATTAAGACGTAATATTTACATAAAACTACTTAACACGAAATCGAGTCAAAGCGCAATAATACTGGGAAATAGTTCATCGAAATGGTGCAGATAATAATTTTTTATGCTAATCTTTGGATGATTATTTCACAGTTGGTTTATTTATTTTCCAAAATTTTAATACATAAAAATTTATAAAATCGTGTCTGAACGATCTGCTGATATCTGAATTTGAGATGGGTGGTTGAATGAAAAAAAAAAACTGAAACTAGTTACTCCAGAAAGTTGTATATGTTATGGCAAGGAATTTTCATCTCTAATACTAAAACGTAATAACTAATTAGGCCATTAATTCAACTAATTATTTAGCTTGGTTTAATTAATTATATGTTATTAATACAAATATGCTGCATCGCAAGAAAAATAATTATTCACTTCAGATATTGTCTTGAAAAAACCCTACTCATTACATCTTTATTCTAATATTTATGGCATTTCAACAACATTTTTTTTATTAACCACCATCTACCAGTTATAAATGAATCATGAGTTTTTAATATTCGAAACATAATTCAACAATTTGCTAAAAACAAAATCAAAAATCGATTAAGCATCTTCTAAGTAATCAAAAATGTTTCTGGAATACTATTAAGAAAGTTTGCATCTGGGCTTAATTACCTTAATCCAAAGATTTCCACACCTGATATTTGCTCACAACCGTGGTGAGCGTCTTCAAAGATTATAAGATAGAGATCAAATCTCATTAACGGTGCAAATGAAACTGAAACAATATTACTACTAATACATTTTAGAATATTGCTGACATTTTAGTATACATATGACAAAGTAACACTTTATTCTTTCTAGAAAACACATAAGGGTAGTTACAGGCCCCATTTAATGGTAAAGCACTTAAATAACATACTTGAAATACCAATAATAATAATTACATATGCAGTCGGAGTTTCTGAGCTAAAAGATAATAAAACAAAGTGGCCGACAGACGCCATAGACCGCAACGATATCCATCCATATTTATTATCCGGCTCACGTTCCTTTACGAATCTCTCTCTCTATCTCTCTCCACTCTATGGGAGAAGGAATTAACATATCCGCTACTCGATGGTCGCGTATGCCTCATATATGGTTTGTTAGAAATAAGCGTGGCCTCTAATAAGCTCATTTTCTGAAGATGCTACTTGATAATCTTGTGTATAATTTATGATTCCTGCATAATTTAAGTAATGGTAGTTGTGTTTTATTGGCAACTATTATTACCTTCGGAAGGATAATTAGAAAATTGATCGTGGCTTAGATTGTCTGTTACTATTTAAGCAACTAACGATAAGTTGGACACGAACGTGTAAAATGCGATAATTTGAGAATTTATATGCTTTCTATTTGAATTTTTATATCTAGTGAAGTTGAAAATTTCGAATATAAATTGGCCAATTTACTATATGACTAAACGGTAAATTAAACCTGAAAAAATTCAAAAAATGATATCGATTAGAAACAGGTGTTCTTGTTGCAGAGAGAACTTCATTTTGCCCGTATGTGAATTCAGTTCGTTAAAAAGTTCGTTGCCCTTGAAAAATTCTAATGGGCATTGCCTAAATCCATGAGCGCAGCAATTTTTGCTTTATAATCCTTAATTGCATCGCCTTGAACTTGCCGAGGGCTCAGTTAATTACATAATAATAATTCTTGAACAGTGTTCTTCGGGTATTTCTCGTATCAGGCATTTCAAAACGATCAAGAGACAAGAGAAGAAAACTTCCTTGAACTTGAACATTGTAATATGTAATTCTACATGATGAGATATACACGGATTCATTTAGTTCAGTCAAATTAAATTTTTCTTAAAGAAATTCAGGAAATGGCAATCTCATAGAAGTAAAGAAGCCTCTGGCAATAATAACAAAAATGAACAAGAATCCAAAAATAATTCAGATAATTCACTTTATTGTGAATCGATAAACTGACATCAAGTTTGCCAAATTGACCATTAATTTAAAAATTTCACTTTTAAAGTTGAAAGGCAATTGTAGTCAATATTGCTAGCATTATATGTATGTAATTAGCAAAATCACTTTTACAGATTGATCGATTAATTTATTATAATCAAGTGAGAATTAATCAATTTCGATTCGTTTGTAAAGGTAAGTTCTTTAAATATTGATGGAGAATTGTATGATAATTATAAAGCAATCTTTTTCAGGTTCTCTAAATTATTTAATAGAGATTTGGAATTTGAACTAATTATTAGAGACCTTTTATTTTCAAATTCCTTCCAATTTTCGCTGAAAACCCTATAAATGGTTAATATTGTTTCTTATAAAATCGAATAGTTGAAATTTTTAATTACTTGTTATACATATATGTATGTGTATATTATAGAACGGTAATTCAATTTAATTTCAAGACATCAATATAATTCAGAAGAAATACGAAGGTTCTGAATTCAACCATCTCATAATGAACTCAGTCGTCCGCACTAGAAATTCCCCGTATCCACATTTGTCTCTGACAGAGTGTAAATTGTCAAAAGAACGGTACTATTCGATCGGTACCGTCAGCTGGTTGGCGTACTACTCCGGTACCTTTGCTACGACTACCACTTATGTTCGATTTGACATTCGCGCATTAAAAATCAAGTAATAATTTTATTCAGACTAAAAAAAAAATAAATGAAGCCAATATTTCAGACCTGTTTTGTCCATAAATATTTAAATGAATGTATTTCAATATTCTTTGTGTTTCCACCTTCACAGTTTTTTTTACTCCAAATAGAAACTACTAACAGTCATTTGAGAATTCTTATTCGAAAAAATCAACAGTTAAATAGTGTTGACGAATAGGCATTAGAACATTTACCGTTTGAATATTAATACAGATGCAAATTTACAGATACAGAAATTCTAAAGGAGATGGAACAAGATAGCCTACATTACAGCTATTGACAAAATTAAATTTTAGAGACACCTACCTACGTTTCCCATAAGAATATAAGTAATACTATCAGTAATATGACAATAGGTTGTTCTCACTGTTTATTTTATTTCTTCCTGTCCATAGAAAAGCTTATTACATTTTTTCAACTAGTTCCATTAAGTGTTTTCTTTTTATTTTGTCCTTTTGTTTTCGTGTAAAATATCAAATTGCCCATTAGGTTTTTGCATGAAAACGACTGGTTTTATTAAAATGAAATATGGAGAATCCATTAAGATGTAATATTTGTGCACAAAAACTTGTAGGTTTAGTTGTTTTATGGTGCGAACATCCATTTCAGGCAAAATGCTTCTTCCATTTAGGTCTTTATACTTATATGTAAATGCATAGTAATAAAAATATTACAAGCGAAGATTCAATTTACAGATTAGATCAGATGTAGTGGATCCCTTAATAATTGTTTCGAGCTCGAATATAACGGATGCTCCCAGAGTATTTCAGAATTCATTATATAATTATATATCTCATTATTCTCAATCAACATTTTATATTTTAAGACCGGGACAGTGGCAAGCAATTTATTAAATATTGATATTAACTCAACATTCTAACCTACCTATTAGCTCATTTACATTTGCTAGAACTTGAACTTCAGTATAGCTTTAAGAAAATGATTAAAACCTTCATTTTATAAATAGTATATCTAATGAACAATTGAAACATACATATGTGCATGATGAATGTTGAAGAGAATCCAATTGATTCCATGCCAGTCAAAAACATGTTTTCAAACCAAACAATCCGTTATGAGGTCCAATTTTTATATTCATAAAATACCCACTAATGGCACAGTACGGTTATAGTAAAACTCTTAACTATTGCGCATAATTTCCATCAATAAATTGTCCGTTCTGGCTCCATTTTTTCCCCATCTTTCAGTCATAAGCTAACGTTACTAAAGCGGATTTCTAATTTGCAAAAAGACTGTAGGAAATTTATAATCGCACTTTGATAGCCAGCAGGAGAGTTAAGTAGCAATTAATGCGAAAGTGAAAAAGTATTTCACGTACACGTACATATTTTAATTTACTCTACTATATCGTGGCAATTTATCAGACTTTGATTGTGAAGAAGACAGAATAAACGTGAAACGAGTGAGTTTTAAATTTATTGAAGATAAAAAATAGAGTCAAATTCCTGTGCAGCTGTAACTTCAGGTTTCTATTTTTTTATATTTTATACGGATGTCCTTTATTATGATCACCATCACCATTTGTAGCACCATTAATGTGCATTTTTGTTCGCATTAAAGTGAAATGTTTTCTGCAATTAACAATGTCAGAAAATTTAACATTCGACTTTCGTGTTCGCATAATTGAAGATTGATTTGCTTTATATGTAATTTTTTCTTTGTCGTTTCAAATTATCACGAAAAGTGAACGTTTCTATGGTCATGGCCTAGATTATGAAGTTTTTTTTAAATAAGTAATTTTCTGGCCAATTGGAATTGTTTATCTTACATATCTACTTACACAATATTTAAGTAGAGTAAAGTCGCCGAATGTAGAATATCTCGTTTATACCTATCATTAAAGTGATGATAACTTTTTTCTAAGATACTAGTTAGGTTTCATCTCTCTCCAAATTAATGTGCGAAAAACTGCACGTTTGAATATTTGGGCCTAATGTACAATATAAGACAAAATCCAGTTTCTCGTTCTTAATATTTTTTCTCCGTTGTATATTTAATCACAAAATTTGCATCGTAAGTTCAACTGACAATACCTGTAAAGTGGGTTGTAATACTCATTACTGCCCTAAAATTAATTTCGTTCAGGCAGAGATCCTTTTGCCTAGTTATTAAAGTAGACTAGTTATTTGAGAAAAATAACTAGCCCGAACGAGGTAACGAACTAAAAACAAGAATCAAATTTTACGTGTTTTGTAATTGTCAAACTAAGAAACTAAAAATTCAAAAAAAAAGTGCAGTGCATTTTTGAAAAAAAACATTAAATACCAATAGAAACAAAGTTTTTTGAGGCCTATGTATTAAAGTATTTCAACTTAAAGTGCCTTACGCTAGTCATTTCTTGGCAAAGGCAAATAAATACAGTATGGAAAGCTGAGACAGGGCCAATTTCTAGAAAAGGATGCACCGAGAGTGATGCAGCATATAGTATATACTATATAGAAATTTCTATATGCTGCATCTCTCTCGGTGCATCCTTTTCTAGAAATTGGCCCTGTCTCAGCTTTCCATACTGTGTATTATAATATAATAGTTAATTCATATTAAGCATTCTATTATGTGACAAATATCAAGCGTTAAACTGAAAAAAACATGACAAAAATTCATCGATCTATTTTCGGATCGTATTTACATTTTTTATTTTTATTTTATATTGCGCTTTTTTATTAACAATATATAAAAAGATATGAAACTAACAATGCAGATTTTATTAAAAATAGCACACCTACCTCGGTTCGAAAGTGATTTTCCACAACATGGGTGATTCCGCCCCCACTTCGCTCATACGCGGTTCACCCGATGCTGTAAAGAGTCACTTAGGAAGGAGATATGTAATGCACTATTATTACAACACTATTTCAAAGCCCAAGGTACGCATTTTCACATGATTAATAAACGGCAGGTGTAAATATTTGGAATTATTTACTTATTTGAAGTGCTAGGGATAGTGATTTGTTTATCAACGGATTATGTTTAAATGCTGTGTCACCCTATTATGAAATTCCACAAATATGATTTCTATTTATGATTGTAATACTTTTTTGCAACATTTTTCATTCCACACATTCTATAATTTTTTTCATTTTAATAAAAAAAAATAATATGGATAACCCCATTTTCAATAATTCATGTACCTACATATCTTAGAAGACACAGGTACCATGTCCATTTCATCGAGTTTTAAGAAATCATTATTTGAAGTTTTGAAGTATGCATTTACTATTATTATTATTTATTTTTTTATTATTTTTAGAACTTTACTCATTAAATTTTCTATTAAAAAAGACATTAATTGAAAAAATAGTTTCTGAAGGTTCCCATGACATAAAATTGCTAAAAAGTGACAGAAGTGGACATAGCACCTGTATGTTTTAAAGTATCTATATATTCCTATTCGCCATTAGGATATGATATTGTACTTCGGATACTCAATATTATGATTGGTTAACAAATTTATTTTCCACGTTTTTGTTTATTTCATCTACTACAGATATAAAAGGCGCTTGAAATTACCTTATTAGGTTAGTAATTTACCTTTGCTAAACCAAAATTGTAGGATACTTGACTTGAGTTTTTCAATTTTTTCGCAATTAAAACAGTATTCCACAATTAATGACTTTGCTCTATGTATTTTAAATCCAGTAGCAGGCTTTACGCCAAACGTTCTTTAAATTTTTGCGCTTACTTTATCCTCTAGAATGCTTAAACTGCTAATTATGCTTTTTTTCTGATGTTATTTCTTCTTCTACTTCTTTAGTTACATCTGTGTCTATTTATTAAAAGCTTGTTCTTTTACCAGTTTTTACATTCACTTCTTCATTTAATGAATCAGTTTTTACTATCGTCGATGGTTCTATCCAATTATTCCTTGCGTTTTTCATTGAATCATTTGTTTTCGTTTTCTCGGTTTCGCATTACATGTGTTTTGTTATTTGTGTACACTTTCCATTTTGTTTTGTCGTTTTTAAGTTAGTACATTACAAAAATACTTTGTAAAAAAAACAGCTCTATTTCCTGTATTTATAATAAGATGTCTTTTTCAGTGGTGCAAAAAATGTATTGTTAAGCTTGGAACTAAGACAACGGCGATACCAAGTGAACAAATAGGCAACTAAATGTAAAACGCAGAACAAACTACTCAATTATATTATACATATTTTTTTATTTATACTATATTATTATCATTAATTTCGAATATTAACGGTCGCATTGTGATTTGTTCTGGTTTCCTTTTGCTAATGATCGTACAATTTGTTATTATGTTTGTTGTTTTATTGAAATTTATTAAACAGCATTGCCTTTTTGCAATTAAGAAACAATTAAACGTTGTGATAGCAATTTTCCATTGACGTTTGCAAAAAGGAAAAGGGACGCTAATCGAGAATGATGCTTTTAAAAACCCCCATAAAATATGTTTATCAAACAATTTGACCGAGTTTTCATTTTACGACCTGCATAAAAGACGTTTTAATTGCTTTGCGAGTTTATCTCACCCAGACCGACTTCAGGGGCATTCTTTAAATCATGCCAACTGCACGGTTTTCTTTCTCTGAGAAATTGCATACAATTTTATTATACATATCGTCTCAATACAGATTAGATGCATTAGAAATATATGGATGGCTTTACAATTTACTATCAACAATGGTATCGGACGTAATAAATCTCGATGAATAATTTTTCATTTATTACTTTTATGAACGTTTGTTTGATGTTGTGAATATGGTAATGTTGGTACTATTTGGCATGCAGTGTTTTGGTGTTGGTACGACTCACGAATGCAAAACATGATGATTTAAAGGCAGTTTTTTATGAACAATAGCTTTTTGTAAAAGTAAAAATTCAGGGTTTAATCATATGCATTTATGCATCTATAAAAATGTTCGTTGTATTTATTCAAGGAATGTTAAACAGACTTTGTCCGAAAATCAAGCAATTTCAGAATTTAAATATATGCATCTACGTAGTAAGGTCCAAAAGTTTCCGTCCTACATACTTCTAGGGGTGGTAGAATAAAACATTATTTTTCATTCTTCAATACATAATCCATTTATCTAAATACACTTTTCAGAAGGACTAATGAACATTTCTAAGTCTTTAAAGAAATAATCAGACGTTTTGTGTTAAAATATTCAAAAACTGCTGACTTGACTTCGTCATCATTGGAAAATTTTCTATCCGCAGGTCAGATTTTAATTTTTAGGAGAAAAGAAAATAATCGCTGACCTGCATGGTAGGAAATTTTCCAATAATGAAAAAGTCAAATCAGTAGTTTTTGAACATTTTAACACAAAAACGTCTGATTATTTTATTAAAGACTTAGAAATGTTAATTATTCGTCCTGAAAAGTGTATTGAGATGAAGGGAGATTTTGTTAAAAAATGATAAAAATAATTTTATTCTACTGTAATCCTTAACTATAGAAGTATGTTAGGACGGAAGCTTTTGGATCTTGTATATTTAAATACATATTTAAAAAGTAAAGCTAACCAACCACTGAGAATTTACAAAACAAAACATAGGTACATTTTATATTTTTTTAAACAAAATGTAAGTAATCAAATAAATTTAAAGAATACATAATAAATGTAAAAATTAAGATTTTTATTTTATACCGGTTGTCGATTTGATTAAGAAGGAAATCATTAAATTTTTCGCTGTTCCATTAATTGTTACTTTAACGCTTAAGGCATTCAATAAAATTCCATACTAGGTCGTTACTGGTTGCGTTGTAAATCTCGATAAATTTAATGAAGTTATAATTTTCGTACTTCAACGACCATTTCAGACATATACGCATATATCTAAATATGGAATTTACAAACACCAATTTAAAAAATTACCTTTAACTTTAGATTTTTTTTCTAAAGTGGAGTAAACCAACTTCTTTGGCACGCCATGCCTAATGGTCCATAATAACATCGTATTTACTTAAATCGTATTATGTTCCAACATACGCAAGTTAAATTACACTAATCTCCGTCCATTGAAAAACGTGAAATTCTGAAAAAAATTAATAACACGAGCAACAACTGTTATCCGAGCCGATTGCACTTGAACCTACTTTACTTCTTTCTTGATTTGTTCCATTTGCAAGTACTTATATTCATCAGAATATTTACTCAACCATAACAAAACAGGAATTAAACTTGTCAGTAAATCAATACATTTGTCTGATGTTGAGTTCAAAAAGAGACTAGGTCGTCCGTATTGAAAAAATTGGAAAATATTCTTCGGTGCGGCCAGTAATGGTTAAAACATAAACCACATTTTAGTATTTTATATCTAGTAGTACTTAAATAGGTTTAGAATGTAAAAAAAAACTTATGACCTACAAGTAACAAAAAAAGAAATACATGTATGTACACTAGCAATAGAAAGAATAGCAGGATGAAAATTTGAATCTTACAGAATACTTTAATGAAGTTAAGGCATAGACAAAATGCTCGAGCATCAACCTCAACGAAAAAGTCATTTGTCCGATCTGCAATACAGCCAAGAATTTGGCCATGAACTTGGATGACAAACTAAAATGGAATAAGCACCTAAAATGAAAAATAAATTCTCGGTTTTACATTGAAAACTATTTTTTGTTTCATATATGAGTATGTATTATTTTGCCCCGTGAATGAACAGATCAGATCTTCTCTCGATAAAATTGTGAAGGTTTCTCAACGACGTTAGTTGGCAGTACTAAAAAGTTGAAAGGAAAATGCCAAGATTGTATCGGGTCACCTCAACGGCAGTGCTATAAAGGTACTCTGACCCCTGTTTCCTGTAATCAGCAACTGTTTTCAGAATTGTCAATCAAGCTCTTTTTCGTACTCAACTCGACATCCGCAGAACAGTTTTACGAAAAAGAATTCTTTTTGTTGTGACTAAACATTATTTATTGATTGGAAACATGCAATTTGTTTTGTTCGAAATAATAATTCTGTAAAGTAATCTAATTATCGTCTTGGTGACCATCCTTGCATTATATGCTAGCAATGTTTCACACTATGTAATGGTGTTAAGTAACAGTTATACGTGTTTATTAAGTATAAAATTTCATTGTTTAAGACCAAAGCTTAAAATTAATAATAATGATAGTGTAACGTACACAAGTCAAAAAATAATTAAACATAACCAGAACCCCAAGAAAGATTAGTGGTATGATTTATTGTTTCGTCGTTTAAAATATGCAGAAACCACTTCATTATGTATTTTCTAAAACAAGATAATGGGAATAATGAATTTTATCTAAAACGCCCAGTATTGTTCCGACTAAAACGGTTCACATGCTGATTAAAGATTGTCCTTCTTTGGGTTCAGAAGACCAATTGTTTTATAAAGTTAAAGTTCTTAACTAGATAATATAGCATATTAAAGACAAATTGCCTTAACATTTCCTCAAAATGATGTGATCATACACCAACATCCTATTATATTCGAGAAGTGATTCATTTTGGGAATCATTGCAAAAACAATTATTATAAATAGTAGAAATAAACTTGGAAATAAGTGGAAATACAAAGAATTATATCTGTATTTTAAAAAATATTTTAAGGTCTTTAGTTTGCTCATTTTTATACCTGATAACTTTGGAAATGTTTGGAATTAACTAGAAATGCTTTCTCCATTTCGAAAGTGAATAACCTTTTGACTATTTTTATGCAGATATATTTTTTCAAACATCTGGTCAAAATAATATTAGATTAAAGGTGTCTTGTGATAAAATTCATAGATGAAATTTGTCAGACCAACACTTTATATAAATTTCACTTTAGAATTGCAACATTAATAATGGCTTTCGTTTTTCTCATCTTATTAAAAACATATACCATAATATCGATTAGTTACATTTTTTTCTTTCTGACCAAATTACAGAAGATATTTTATCGCAACGGTAAACTGAAATTCACACAAAAGCACTACTTAATAGAACTCGCGCTGTTTGTACAAGACTTGGGTAACCTAAATCTTATAACCAATTTGATTAAATGTATACCATTTGCCTAATAACTAGATAATAACCTTTGCTCTCTGAAATAAAAAAAATCGAACAGCAGTAGTACAAAAAAGTACCTGATTCTAATTCTATTTCCATAGTTTTGATGCGTTATTAGAGCGCCACTAATTTTTGGATTGCTTACTTCATTTTCTTCATCAGACAATTCGTCATCAGCTTCTTTTTTAAGATATGTAAATTAGGCAAACAGAATTAAGCTATGTTGTAGGTCCTGCGGCACTTGGTTGCCTGTTAAAATATAGATTGTCGACGTGTAAATTTCCTTTGATTTCCCAAGGAGGAATAAATATTTAGAAATGTATAAATTGAGGAAAAAATGAAATTTTCATCTACTTGAACTAATTGTAAGTGAAATTGCATCAAAACTGCAAAAATGCGTGATGATACATTATGTAGATATTGCAATTGCATGTTAATTTTGACATTTATTTTAACAGGTTTTCCCAGTAAATATACTTTGGTTTGATATTAAAACTTGCCTTATTCTCTTTCATTTTTTCGGAAAAACTTTTGCAGCTCGCGTCCATTTCTTTGTTTGATATTTTAATTCAATTGTTCTTATTCCTTCAAGGTTAATCTTCAAAAAATGTAATTGCTTTCTTATGTATAAAACAGAAACGCTTAACCAAAATTGATTAAAAATAGAAACCCATTCAAACAGTTTTTCATGCTTGCATAACCTCACTTTCAATACAAATTTTATGACAGATGCGCAGAGAGTTGAAATGGATTTTAATAATGTTATTGTACTGTAATATATTATTACAATATTGTAAACATTAATTTTGTATTACTAACCAGTCAATTTGATTTAGCGTTCAATAAATATTTCCATTTTTATACTAATTTACATTAGTATTGGAATATACTATTGTACTATTCCTTTATGCTATAGGAAAAAATACTATTTTTAGTACATTTATATCAATCACTGTTTTGAATTCACGTCGGTAGAGGGACCCGAAGAAACTGTTTATGTGCAAGTACAACCAGATGATATTTTGTTGTTTTTAAGAAAAATCATGTCCGTTTCTAATGACTGTGATATCTTTAACAATAGTATTGACGGGGCTGAATATTCTTTAAGTAATTCAGATGGCACCATTCCAAAGCCAAAAGACGTCAAAACCGAAGAGGATAAGGAAACTGACCCTCTTTCAGAATTTGTAGATGCGGTTATGGAGGCAGCCAAACCTCCTTGGACTGAAGAAGATTACAAAGTTATTTACACAACCGACATACCCGGATTATGTGACGTCAAATTGTCATCATATAAACACCAAGGATTTTATATTTATACCAAAGTATTCAACAAAGTACATCCAAATGAACATGAAGAAATTCCGGTTTTGCAAGTGTGTTTTTGTGGAACGATAATTGAAAGTCACATGAATGCAGGCTATCAGTATTTAAATGTTCAAGATTCGTTTGGGCCCAAAACGATGTTGTGTCGACTGAATAAATGTGATAAAGAGAAACTCTCTGCTGTTAAACAGAGATGTGATGAGTCAACCAGAGTTTATTTGGAGAAGAAAAAACAGTTAGAGGGGAGACAGCCTGGCACTTCTCAGGAAACCAAAGATCTGAACAAGGCATGTTTTCATTGGAAGTTGGCTTGCAGATTTCAAGAAATTGCTAAGAAAATGAATGATATACATACACTCAATCCTCGTCAAATAATTGGTAAAAAAGTGAAAGTACAAGGCAAGCTTATATCGAAAAACCAAAAAATCTATGTTTTAGTCGATCAGATTTTTTTCATAGACGATTTAGAGGAGAAAATTTTTTTGGAGTTGGTTAAATAAACTTAAGGTTTTAGAACACAATATTTTTTTATTGTAGCGTTAAAATCCTATCTAAACTTATGATTTGTTTATTAACCCATTAAGTGCCGTCATCCCCAATTGGGGAATACGGAATTTTTTATGTATAACGTTTGATAGTAACATGTTATGCTCTGATATTGCAGTTAAATCCTGATAAACAAATAAATCGGGTACTTAATGGGTTAAAGATTGGATTCTCAATAAAGCCCTGTATGAACTATATAAATTTTGTATCTTGATTTTCACGCCACTTGGAAATGGTACGATTTTTCCAGAAAAACAAAGGGGTTTCAATAGATAAGGAGCAATACTAATTACAGTTCATTCATTTTAATTTTGGGATTACGACATTGACGAATAATATATGACGGAAAATTTGTTTGGAAAATAAAATCAATTTTTAAAATTAAAAAATGATTTGTCTTTGTCTAATAAATATATTATTGTAACGCCATTTTATTTTTCTAAGGTTGCATGTTCCTAAAATACGATTTAACCCAGATGGCCCTACAATCCTTCTAAAAGGACGGTAGACTTTAACATGTTATCGACTTCTAAAATTAATTCCTGATGTTCCCGTTATACCTCGCTCAGTTTTCTAAAAATTAAAAAAATTCAGGCTTATCTGAGTTAAATTTGATGTGATACCACAATTATTTCAAAATAAGTATGTTCATTTTGAATTTCAAAGTGACTATTAATTTTTCATATTAAATTGAAGAGTGTTTTTTGGGTTTTTAGGTAAATTGACTTAATTTTTATGTCCATTTATTTTTTATAATTAGTAAGAAAACTATTGCGTTTATTTTTTTGTGATTAATTATTGTTTTTTGCTTTCGTTGTGTTTTCAGAAATTTTAATTTTATTTTTTGGCAGCGGTTTCGACTTGTTCGTCTAGTGAAACTTTGTAAATACGTCATCAATCGCTAAATGTCTAACTGATGTACATAGTTGCCAAGTAAATCTCAAAATTCGAGAGAATTTCATATAGGGTGTCTCAGAAATAAATAGCCGAATACGAATACGCGCAAGAAAAAAAACAAAAAGTTATAAATAAATGGGTTTTGTTTTGTTTGAAGGGAAATGCCGCATCAAATTTAAATTTCCTACCGAAAGTTTGGCAACTGTGCCAGTTTTACATAGCTACCAACATTGAGATGTTGGAAAAACCGTCAAACTGACCCATTTATTAAAAAGAGATAAAATTATATTTTTAAGTTTATAAGGTTACACATGCCTGACGTCATAACTCAAATGTCGATGACTATATTGCATTATACCCAATTATACCTATTATGTTTATCGTGCTATTTTTTATACTTTAAACACATTTTGGCAAACATGCATGTCACTGTGACGTTTGTCTTGTCATGACGTAATCCCAAAATTAAATGAATGATCTTGTACCACAACACTACTAGTCGGAGTTCTTCCCAGTGGTAAATAACAAGATGCTCAGTACAGTTCACATTATTAGGTAGGGGCATATAGACTTACTAAAAATTGTATATTATACAGAGTAATACGGTAAATATTTTTTTCTTGAATTAAAACTGCCATTTTAATCTCTTCAATAATAAGTTGACCAGATGTTACGTAACCCACTGAACCAAATAACCGTTTCAATGGGTAGTGGTTATATTCATAATTACCATCGCAGAGCCTATATTTTATATCAAAACAATCTAGAATAGAATATAATGTATTTCCACTAGAAATGGATTTATTGTATTTTTTGCAGATATTAAATACATACTACATATATTAAAATGAAAGAGATCCTAGTTAATTCAAAGGCCTAATTAGCAAAAAAAGCCTGACAAACTAAAAACACATTCAATTGCTGTCTGAGGCCATAATTGTATTATTGTTGCTTTGTTATAATTTTGTTCTTCAAAAAATCAAAGAAATCGACAAATAGAATTCTAATTATGAAACCAACAAACGGCTCTCGTTATTAAATGTGTTGAAAGTTTTTGCAGACAGGATGCAAAAACTAGTTAAAGGCAGGAAATTAAATAACTTTTACTTTAAATACTTTACTTACTTTGATAAGTTGTGACAAAAACTTGAATTGAACATTGAATAAAACCTTCATTTGACAGAAACAAATGTACCTATATAGAATTCTCTGATAACAGAAATCAATTTCACTTTTTTTTCCAAGGACAACAACTTGGAGAATCTTAGGCCAATTTGTAGAAAATTCAAATTATAATATTCATACGTTCTGTAGTTGAATGGCAATCCATGTTTCCAAAGGTTTGCATTCAATTTAAAATTTATTTAAGACGTTGCCAGAAACAAATTTTGTGTAAAGGCTCTGGAAACTATGAAATAAGTAGTACTTTATTTGCGCTCAATTATATGTATACCTTATCAGGTGATTACAATAGAGTAATTTTGAAGGACTACATCTTATAGTGGAATATTTAAAACTGTATCAAGTCTACTACAGGAACCAAAACGCGAGATTTTTTAAAAAAATTATATTTTTAGGATGTAAGAAAAACCTAACATTTAAAATTGTAATGTTTACCATATCTTCCATATTCGTCTAGCCTAGTGACAAGTCATTATGCGTTAGTAGTAATAATGAACAAAGGTTTTCAAGTAATTAAACACTTTGCCTGATATTGATGTAACAGGAAAAAACAGATATTTTTTGGTCGCAGTTAAAACTACAGCCTATAATTAACCTTTCCTGTCTTATAATTTTATTCTTTGCACAAACCTAAAATCAAAAGGTACAATTTCGTTTTGAAAAATAGTGTTCCAGGCGAGAAAGCGTGATATCATACCGTGACGTTTCGACTTTAATTAGATTCATTTGGATTTCTCCATAAAATTTACATTTATGTAGTTCATTTTTTAACGTTGTCCGTTAGATCATCATTGGATGTCACGTATTTATTTCAGCCCCACTATTTTTCGGCTGTGTTCGTTACACATGTAAAACGTGGTTCTATACATCATCGTCATCTGATGATGTACATACATGCCAATAATGATTGATAATACAACGAACAACATTCAAAAAATGAAGTATTATATCACGTCACAGATGACATCATGGCAGGGGAAGTGGCAGTGTTGTCTGATTGTGTAAAATCTTACTTAATAATTTACATTTATTTTTTTATTTTATTTATTAAATGTAAATCTGAAATAAGAGTTTATACTATTGGACTACTACAAAATTGCTAAACAATAATTGGACTAATATTTGTTAATATAACATTATATTCAATAATATAAAACCAAATATTGAGTTCATTATTTATGTAAAATAAGTGATAGAAACGTGGTTAGTAACCTCCTACGCCCTTTTTTTCCCTAACAAGACGTCATCTGTGACGTGAACGCCAAGTTACATGAATTTTACTGTAGCATATATGGTTTAGTTCAAATAATTTTTTATTTATGTCACAGAATGTAACGGTTGGCAGTAGACCTGACTTAAATAAAAACTCATGATTATAAACTGTTAAAGATGGAAAAAGATATATTTCCAAATGTCTAATAATCAATATTAATTTCCTTTGAATGTTGATGATTCATTCTTAGTTTTCAGCTCAAATAACTGATTTTCTTAAAACACTCTGTTGGCTTTAATTTTTTGGCATTTTAAACCCTTGCTGTGTTAATTCATTTTTGCTCTAATCCATTCATTTCAAAACTGAAATAATCTGCTACCTGTTGATTATATTATATTTGGAATAATGTCTAAATTCTTAAACAATCGATGAAATGGAACTTGCAGGGTCCTTCATGAAAAAGAATTGGAAAATAACAGTCTTTTGCGAAGTCGGGCTGTTACTCCAAAAATGGAGGATTCTATTCAACGCATTCTAAAACGATTCTAAAAGTGGATGGATTTTATTCAACGCATAAAAAAACATGTTTGAAGTGTTTAAACACAGAGAGACTTATTTCTACAGGTTGATCCCAGATAAATGGGATAAGCGAATATCTTGTAAACTAGCAACTCTACAAAAAATGTTTAAACAAATTTTCTTCACTTCTTGAAGGCTCAACGTAATACGTTGTCAAATTTTATTTTCAAAGTCATCTTCACCCGTATTTCAAGGTCAACTTCATTTTTTCAAATAAAAACACCTATTTTTTATTTCATATTTAGATTCTGCTTAAAATTCTAAATATGTTTCATGTAACATGTCCTAACTCAACAGTTACCGAGATATTGACGATTGAAATTACATATGAATATGATTAGAATTTGGTTAAAATATCGTTAGAATTTTACGTTTAACTTATAGCTATCAATACCTATAGAATCTACAGAACCTAGAGAATATTTCGGTAACTGTTTAGATAATAGGACATGTTACGTGAAACATATTTAGAATTTTAAACAATCTAAATATGAAATAAAAAATAGGTGTTTCTATTTGAAAAAACGAAGTTGACCTTGAAATAAGGGCGAAGATGGCCTTGAAAATGAAATTTAACATCGTATTACGTTGAGCCTTCAAAAATTAAAGAAAATTTGTTTAAACATTTTTTTTGTAAAGTTGCTAGTTTACAAGATATTTATTTGCTTATCTCATTTATCTGGAATCAACCTGTATAGTAGTAATCGCAACTATAACTATTAATATTGCTGATAACTCACTCTGAGGGATTCAAGTGATTAAATGATTTTTTAAAGATCACTTTATTTTTATAGGACTTTACAATATAAAATCTAACTTTCATTTGTTTTACAATTAGTCGCCAATTAGAAAACTTTTTCTCACTTTTAGTAAGCATTATAAAAAATTACATTATTCAAGAAATTAATAAAACATACAGTATATGTATTAGGAACAAGTGTAATAATTATTCAACCCAATTGTTTCTCAATGTGCTTTTCGTAAAACTTTAACGAAATAAATCTTTAATGTTATTTTTCAAAAGAATATTTTCTACCAGAACGCATACTGACACGTCAATGATTAAATTTGTTATATTTACAGCATCAAGAGGTACTTATTTCTTGCTATGACACATTACTTTTGACAAGACGTGGCATCAGGGCTGACGCAAATAAAAAGTTACCTGAATTAAACTCTAGGTATGCTTATGCACACCTTCTTTGAATACACTTTTACGCTCAATGTTCTTCTCGATAGATATGTACTGAATTATTCAATTTTTTTTTTGTTTTTGATAGTTATCTAAAAGGGATAATTAATTTTTTCCAAGATTATCCCCAGCAAGTGGATGATGAAAGTTATTAAATAACTGAACGAACGACTAAAAACTAACTTGTTTGTATTTCATTTCATGCTTGTGCGGCGTTAAAAGACAATTCGATGCATAAAAAATTGAAATTGGAAGATGGAACAGTTTAATTTCCTCATCATAGCACTTGCGTAACTTGGTTGAATTAAAATTATTTTAAAATAGCGATTTTCTTTCAAAGATCAATATATGTATAATATATTCCCGTTTCCTTATTTAAACGAAGTGTCAATGCCTTAAAAGCAATAAAGCCGACATGTTGCCGGCAATAAGATGAGCATAATCCACGTACGGTACTAAATTGCTTAGTACGATTGACGTTGGGAATTTTATTAAGATTGTACTAAAAAATCAACATATAAAGAAAAAGATATTATGATTTTTTGCACTTGAGTTTTTTTAATTAAATTTAATTTGTTTTAGAAATGCAAAGAATGGCGAATAAAAATTATTATTTTGAATATTGGACGCCTTGTATATTTTCTAGTTGTAACTTTTTTTTAAACATTTTAATTTTGTTCATTTACCCATTATTTTATAGTTAAAAAAAAGTCAATGTTTTAGTACAATTACTTGATCTAATTTAGTACATTTAATACTGAAGACCTAGCAAAGCTGGAGATCAGGAAGAAGTATATTTATCGAATTCAACTGGACATACCTTTGCATAATAATAATAAGCAAATTATGATTGGAAACCAATTACCTTCAAATCAGTTGAGAACAAAAAATAAATTAGATTCAAATTTTCGACATTGAGATATTTAAATTGGTAATGCATAAATACCTTTCTTCAAAATTCAGAATCATAGTCCAATTTCAATGAATGTCTTACTGAGATAACTCTAAATATGAATTTGAAGACGCACTTTGTCAATTAGAAAACATCGCGTTTAGATTCGTGCGAGGTTCTCCGCGACTTCTTGAACACTGCTTCGCGCAAAGAAGAGTCAGAAGCAACTGACTGGAAGAATGCGGTGTTTTCTAAAGCGTTCCGCTGCCATTGCAGATCCACTCCATCTACTCTAATTTCAAGTACAAACATTACATTATTACATAAGTATTTTGATATTTTTTAGGATGAGTATAAAAGAAAAATACCGAATTACTACAGGTACTGTTGTTACGAACGTTTAACGTGTCATATTTTCAACGATATTAATGATAGAGGTGTTGGGACTTTTAAAAGCCTCCGTATGTATCCGTGAGTCTTGCACGTGAAGCAATTTCTCATAGATGTAATGAAATTAATATTTATGACTTTCTGATCGCTATGTCCGGTTCTTTCATTTAGTAATTACTTATTTCAAACGTTTACCTCTTCTTAATACAGGGTAGCGGTAACGGTTTAAGAAAATTATTATTATTACTAGATATTACTGTATTCAAATAAGTGATATTCGTTTAGGTAAAGTTGAAGTCGTAAAGTTCTTTGGAAAAAACTTATTTTAAAATGACAAAAGAAAAGTCATAAATTAATTCTATGAAACATGTTTTTTCCATTTATACGGTTTTTTTATTTCTAATTTACACCCAAACATTCGAGAAAGAATTTGAGGCAAGTATCTATTTGGTAATTAATTAACATCTTATTTGAACAATTGGCATTTCCTGCGAATGCATAAATGTTTGTAAATGTACCTTGAAGTCTGATCGCTAATCAGATGGCTTATAGGTAGTTATATCTCCTCAAAGAAAACAGGAACTCGTTTCGTAATTAGTGCATAATTGTTCAAATAGTTTACTGACCACCACGGTTGAGGAAACATAGCAGTTCAAGGATTTTATTTGATTAGAAGTAGAAGAAGTTGAAAAAGGGCATTGAGATTTAGAACATTGTTTTTTGTTTATATGTATATTTTTTCTAACATGTAGCAGCAGATAAAATTTAAGACAAATTTCAGTTATCCTTAAATAGTGTGAGTGTGGGCGAACTTAAAACTCACATATATGTATGTAGGTACCTACCTAAATCCAGCCACAAGAAAAGACCTTGCTGCCTGTTAAATACGAGATTAAGATGATTTAAGTGCAAACGAATGGCAGGCAAATAAAAGTACTTTAACTAAAAAGGCTTATTTTACTTTATGAAGACACTTTAAATAAACAAACATTTTAAAGAACAGGTTTATTATGTTTGTTTAAGGTACTTTTTTATAAATTGCAAATCGCTCTCCGAAAAAACAACAGACGGTAATTATTCCATTAATGAGGTGCGAAGGCGAATATACATAAGTGAGCATAAAAATTATAGTTAAGATGTCTGTGCATAATTAATTACTCGAGTACAATTTATCGAATTGCCCTAACCAGATTTTTTCTTAAATTTTGTTTTGTTTCAGTTAAGTTTGCATTTGATAAGTATTTCCAATGTAACCCTTCTACAATTGATAAAGTATTACGATCATTGAATAAACTTACAATTTGAAGTAAAAATATATTATCCGTCGTTAATAGCTTTTATTTTATCTTTATTTGAACAGTTCTGGACTATACTAATGAAATGGCAAATGCGCAAGTGAATAAAGCAGTTATTAATAGTAGGCAACCAACAATACATCAATACTTGGATGCATTCACCATTTTATATGGTTACAGATTTTAAAAATGAAAAAAACTAATAATTTAGATTTGCATTTTACAGAAACTTAATTAAAAATTTATTTGTTTATGAATAAAACTTATAGAGAATTTGATAAATAAATTTTGAAATCCTAAGAAAATTACATTGCATTCATCATGTAGTCATTATATTTTTCTGTTAGATTGTCTTATTTTAAAACTATTTTTTAAATTTGCAAAAAAGACCTTTAATACATTCACCGTTACGAAAAATGTAATTTTAACGTTTTGTAATGTTTCATAAAATATAACACAGTAGTTTAAACACAAACGAACCAACATATTTTAAATCATTTCTAAAAAAAATGTATCGAACACATTTTAAACTTGTATGAGATTGATTTAATTTCAAAAGTTATGGCTTTAAATCTCAAAACAGCTTTGGTTGCCTCAAGCCGAAAGTAATGAGCGATATGTTGCTCAACAATATCAAATATCTCATACTATCAGAAATTAGTATATCTATCAGATGATTCGGAATTGGTCGGATGCAAAAATTGGAAATTGCCTTCATCATGTCAGGAATACTAACGTAAATGAACAGACAGTTACATGAAAACTTGCATAACCAATGTTGCCAGTCATGCAACAGGCCCCAAACTTCTAGACGTCATCGCATTGCGCGATTTCAATTTGTGAGAAATCATGGGCATTAAGCTGAAATTGAATGGGGGCGCATTTTGTTTATTAATGAATATAAATTTAGCCTGCAGTCTCCAGATGGTCGTGAAAGAGTATAACAAGGATCAGGAGAGTATTTTGCAGAATGTACCTTCAGTCCTAAATTATGTGCATTATAGAGAGGCTACTAAGGAAACTCAGTTATGTTGTGGGCTGGAATTTCTTTGAAGACACACATAGAATTATAGTATATTGTGCCAAGTTAACTGCTGTCAGGTACATTGATAATATTCTCCAATACTTTGTTGTCCCCTCTGTTGATTTTTTTCGAGATTACTTTTTTCTGATGCAAGATGACGCTAGACACTGTGAGAACCTCTTAACAGTTCTTAAACGATTTTATAGGGTGATTAGCGATAAGTCCGAATATGATCTCAATCGAACAGGTTTGGGACATGCTTGGATAAGGAATGCGGAGTCAACTTTTTGCTCCTTTAACTCTAAATAAGTGGTATCAAACTTTTTTAGACGAATGAGAACTTATTCTTCAAAGTTACGTTTAACAATTAATTTTAGACATATCAAGGAGAACACTTGCGATAATTCGGGCACGAAGAGGCAATATTCATTATTAAAAATGAAAAAAGTAACGTCATTTTGCCACAACAGTAACTTTTTTTTCGACCTAATTTTTCAAATTCTAAAAACAGGTTTTTCTCTTCAAATAAACGTTCAATTACTTTTAGGACCGACTTAAAACATGTTTCAATCATAACAATAATAAAACAGAGCATTAAAATTAAAGTTTTTTCAAAAAAATACATATGCCCTATTTTTCAGGTCGGTAACTATAAATAGAACTTTGCACTGAACCTATAAAAATAGAAATCAATGCTGAATATTTGAATATCAAGTTTTTAAAAAATTAAATTTTTTAATATAATCTACGAACAACCTTATTTATAAATCTAATCGTACCATTTCGAATAAATCAGAATTTGAAAAATTTCAAATGATCTTTCATATCGATTTTCCATCAAGTTGTTTTTCATAAACTCTTTCCTTCATTTCTCTTATTTAGCCGCTTTCACGTAAACACCGTTAAAAACCTTAACAATTTAATAATAATCGTATCCAATACTCATTAACGATCTTTTCAATAATAATTGGAAAAAATTTATTCGTTACGTGCTGAGAATAATAAAGCTGTTGAAGTCTATCCATTGTAAAGTTAACACGATTCACCATAGATGCAACGAAGAAAAAAAATATATATATACTATATTAAGATGTGTTTGCGCCAACAAGGAGGGCATTCTGGCTAATATTTATAACACATAGTTTTTTATAGTTTTTTTTATTTTTTGCAAATACATTTTTTCCTCTACCCATTGATTATCAGTAGCTAACACCATTTTCGTCTTTTTAAAAAAAGTTAAATTGAAAAGCTGATATCACGATAGAAAAGTACTTGCTTGCAGATGTTTTTCATGAAACGTAAAATGGTATGAAATGGGAAATCTTTCGGAACAATGTGCGGTTGAAAATTTAAAAAGATAAAAGGATATAAAATTCAAATCTTTGAAAAACTAGCAAAATACAATTAAGATAAAGTCAGAATAATAGGTATAAATTAAAAATGTAATTAACTTTCCAACGGTACTTTTAGAATTTTCTTAGCAACAATACAAGAGAAGTTAGTTTAAAAGACATATTGAGTTGTAAAAAATCGAAAAATCGAATTTCCCTAAAACGGATTGAGTTTTTCAAAATTCTTTACCTTATATTTTTAATTATATTTTTGATTGCATTTGATGTATAGAACCACCTCCTGAAGTTTGGCTACGTTATTCATGAGCATCCTATATACATATACATGAGGGACAAAATGTCACCACGAGATTCCCAGACCCAATTTATTTCAATTACAGTTAAACGTTCGATAGAAGAAAATATTTTTTTCTATGTAAAGTGGTAGGTACCCGTAGGAAAAATTTCCAAGGAATCGAAGACGTGGTTAAAAAGCCAGTGTATTGTTATGAATAAAAACAATTAAATGTAGGTGTCTAATATGAAGTTTTGGTCATTCTTGTACGAAAATGGCCAAACACTTATCACTTGCACATTGCGAATAGACGTAACTGAGACATCAAAACGAGTTTTACACTAATATGCAAATGCACAGCGAGTTTCATTGAAATCCATTGAGGAGTTCTCCAAATATAACAAATAAATGTTTTATTTGCAATAACTTTGACCATCAATAGCATATAAATGACCTTTTTTCCAAATTATTTTGCACCAAATCGTAGTGTTTTAACATAAAAATTTCGTAGCGACATTTCCCGCATATATTTCAGGCACAACCTGTATACTATATGTATATGTATATGTATACATTAGGGTGGTCCTAATTTTGGCGACTTTTGAAATTAAAAATATTCACATTTTACATTTCGGGCACCTTATTTAGAAAACTAAATTTTAATTTTTTAAAAATATTTAAATACAAATTTATTATTATTTCTACATGTGTTTAATTATTTCTTTTTCATAAAAAAAGAATAATATACAGTCTATCTGCAGTAGATCAAATAGAATAAAATAAAAACCTAATTTTTTTTTTAATTTTTTTAACATGCATTATAAGCTTTAGATGCGTTTTTATCGAAAACTGTTGATTCTAGCGAGATCGATAAGGTATACCTTTTTTAAGCAGAAGGAGTGGGGAAATAGATTTTTTCAGTTGAAAATGACATACAGTAAAGAGCAAAAAAATTGGACCTGATTTAAATGTGATGGAAACCTGTATGTGGCGGCCTCTACAAGCAATGAAAGAACTAAGACAATATTTGGATTTTGCGTCATAAAAAAACCCTGTATACCAAATTTCGTTCGATTATGACATCTTAGTTCAAAAACATTAAAAAAAAAAACAAAAAAATTAATTTTCACATCTTGTAACTACGCTACCGATCGAGATCGAACCCATGTTCATATGAACTTTTTTGCTTAAAATGATGAGATCTATCACCTATTTTCAGTTAGAACGGAAAAAAATGGGACACCCTGTATAAACAGATATAGTTACTTTCGATACTGTCCATACAATAACAATAAACACTTTTCTCTATCAAGATTCACAATATATTATATTTTTACAGTTATGTTTCCTTTAATTTAAAATAGCATTAAATGTGTTAATTTAATTGGTAATTTAATTTAATTTTTAATTTAATTGGTATTTTATGAAAACAGTTTACCGTTTGGGACTGACTTAATAGTTTCATACAATTATTGTTATACAAACAATTACTAATAAATAAATAGGTGGTATAATTTTTAATTGTTATGATAATTAAGACTGAACAAAACAAATCACTCACCTAAAACTTCCCGAACTGAATCCATCATCCTTCTGGCATTGCGAACAACTACAAAATGAATATTGCGAATATTCAGATGTATAATCGCTGATAACACCTTTTTCGCTATGGGTTCGTTTTAATCTTGTCAGAGTTCTTGTTTTCGAGGTGACAATAACGGCCCATGTTCGATGAAGAAAAACTAGAACTTTGCTACTTCTCTCCCTGTTATTATTATCTCCATGGTCGCTTTGGACCGATTTGCTCATACTTATGGCAGTACCCATTTTGAATGTTACATGATTTGAAAATCTGAAAGAAGATAAATAATAGCAGTGGCAATTTTAAAATTATTCGTTGAAATATACATATGAGTCCTATTAACGTTAAAGAGTCACGGTCTATAAGTTTTAAGAAATTTAATTAAACTTTACTACATTTTTACACGAAATTCATGTTAATAAACATTCGGAACTATATACCTAGGTAAATTCTAATTACGTTTATTGATTGAAAAGATTTTCAAAATGTGTCAAGAAAATCATCAAGTTTTTGAAGGAAATCTCAATATGCAGTAATTAATTGAAAGACAAAAAAAGTAGAAAAATAAACTTGTAAATGAAGCTTTCTTTTAATGCATATGCACACAATGTCATTCAAATGCAATGAGATTGTTCGAGTCCTACGCATTATTTACTTTCAATTACCATGTCATAAATAATATATGACCTCTGCGAGACCCAAAGCAAATGTACATTTGATGTTAAGAGGTTAAGGAGACCCTCAAATATGTTTCCATATAGGTCTATGGGTTACTGGAGAGACACGTTAATATTAGATTTGCGAAAGTTATGACAAATGGAAAAAAGAATGTACACCACGCAAACATTAACAGGTTCGTTTTTCTATTAATTTTCATAAAATTATAAAGATTGAAATTAAATTAATATTTTTGTTGGAAAAACGCAATAATTTATTGTTGTTGTGTCTCGTGTTGTTACAAAATGTAAGTGCGTGCGTGTGTACATTTTTAATAAATTCTACTGAAAATTTTCCAATCAGTTCTTTTTTAAATGGCTTTTTAGAATTATTATAATTTAACTTTCTTGCGATTAGTGGCAAAAATAATAAAAAAAAAGTGTTCATTTTAAACTAATTGATTGGTAGATTAATATTTTTTCAGTACAAATAAAAAGTACAATAATAAAAGAAAAACAAAGAGTTTTCCATTAGAGGCAATTACGCTATGTACATACATAAGAAAATTTCCTTTTAAGTGCCGCCAGTGTTTGTTGCTCTTTTGCAAAAGTTATTACTTAAGTAAAAGAAAGGTCTTTGACTTGGAACTATTGATTCATTAAGGGTACCCTAAGAAATCGCTTATATTATTAATAATATCCTCATGTATTGCGGTTATTTACTTTCAATCGGTTCGTACATTTTTTTTCGGAAATGTTAAGGCCTGCATAAGAAGTCTTAATAGGCGGAAGTGGAAATAGCATTATTTCTCTTCCGATGACAATTGCTTAGAAAATACAAGTTTAAGTCATGATTATATGTAGGTATATGTACATACATATATATTAAACTTTATTTTATAATTATTTGCACGTATTGTTCAAATTGGACTTTAAATGAAGCATACACAGTACTTCCAAGAACTTGTTCTATTTTTTTTTTCGCAATTTAGAATTGTTTTTACAGCTATGTTATTTCTTTTTATGTTCCTTTTCACTTTCGAAATAAACAATTGAATTTACAGTAAGGATCTACTAATTTTTATTAAATCTAGACTGCCAACAGTATTTTTTCTTGCATAATTTATACGATAGCGGTTTCTTAATCAACTGACCCCAATGGGCATTAATATTATTCAAATAAGTGGCAATTATGGAATTTAACACATCCTACTTCCAACATAAGCATTATCTTTTCTGGGTAAACAAAATCAATACAATTAATATGTTTTCGATAGAAAAAGCATCGATTCGTAAAAACTGTGCTTAACGATTTTTATACTCGAAATCATTTCCATCAAATTCATTTTCATTCATTACAGACAGGTGCTGACACAAAAAGATTTGTTTTAGTTCCTGGAATATTTTAATTAGAGCAGTAGTTGAGCTTTGCAGACTTGATTAAAATTAATTTTCTCTCATTGCAATGACAAGAAGGCAACGTTTGACCTTTTTTTAGTTCTTAAAAAAAAATAAGTTTCAAGATTCCAAACAAAATTTTAAATATTTGGAATGACTGGCACCCGTTAACGAGATGTTACATTCATTAAAAATGTGAAGAGAGAACTAAAAGCAATTAAAGTTTACAAAAATTGTAGAACTATAGACATACCTACGTGCACAGTATTTTCATTCATCTGTCAAGGGTTAGAAAGCAGTATAGTACATTTATTTTGTATTTTTATTGAAGTAGGAAAAAAAAAGACTTGGAACACAGGAAGAAAATCGAGATATAATAAAATTTATGTATACATATGTATTAAAATTAGAACAAATTTCAATGAATCTTGAATTGCGTCGTCACCTCAATAATCACAACTCTTACAATGAAAAATAATAATTTAGAAGGCAAATATAAAAAACTGTTTAGTAATCATTAATCCATTACCCTCCACCTCAGTTTTTGCCATTTTTCTTATGATAAAAACTATATAGATATGCTTATTGCAGAGCAAAAATGTATTAAGTCCAAAATTCCTTGGTTTTTTGTTTTGATTTTTGATTTCTTTATATTGCATGTGTTAGGTCCAACATAGCACATACATCACACAGGGCAAAACTATATTACGTTCAAAAAACTCATTAAGTCCCACATACATACCTATACATTATTATACATATTATATTATTAAATAATTTTAATATTTATTTTCTCTCTCTTGTAAAATTTATATTTTGTGACTTAATACACTTTTGCCCTTAGGTACGGATACGTGTGCTTAAAAAACTTTATTTTAGATTATTGTTATTGTTATTACAGTAAATTTTTTTGTTTCTCATTCATTTTTCCAATTAAATTAAAGAAATTTAGCTAAAACACACTTTTTTCGACCTTGTGCTAGTCCCAGAAAAAATGGTTTTGCTAATAAAAACCGCAAAGTAATAAAATAAACTAAAAACGAGACATTACCTGTTTAAAATAAATGAACAATTATGTACTTTTCACCCATCCAAAGCAACTTAAATTGCACTAAACATTT
Source organism: Hypothenemus hampei (assembly GCA_013372445.1). NCBI lineage: Eukaryota > Metazoa > Arthropoda > Insecta > Coleoptera > Curculionidae > Hypothenemus > Hypothenemus hampei. The sequence goes on along the minus strand of JABRWK010000017.1, from coordinate 456,008 downwards.
TCACAACAGGCACCAAAAAGTCCGGGGCAAAATAAACACGGTGATATGATCGCTTTATCGAATTCAATGTGTCCGATTCGAAATCAAAGTGGTACTTGTCTAGGAAGCGATAGCAAAGTCGGGAGGTACTGGGCGGCGCGCTATTAAAGCGGAGGCAGCGTTACATAAGATCAACTCGTAAACACCAAAGGATGCCACTAAAAGAAATTTATTGTCTTGTTCTTGCACAGTTCTTTTTATTTAGTTTAGATCGACGTTTTTTTATTATACTTCTTTGTGATAATTCACGGATTTTATTTTGGATATTTTAAACTATTAAATATGGAACCTAAAATATTAAAGACTATGTCCAGCAAATTTTTTTTTTTGGGAAACGTCTATATCTACCATATTCAGTACTTATTATTGCAAACTAGATATTTGAAATTTCCTTGCATATCACAGTAAATCCAAATACGAGTTGCCTTAAACGTGAATGCAATTGCAATTTTCAGTTACGTAAACTATGATTTAATATTAAGTTATAATTCAGTTTGCTCTTTGCCTCGATACTGGTTTGCTGCGGAAATTTACTATATTGCAATAAAAAATAAATACAATTTAGGTATTTCTTATACTGGAGACACAAGATAAGGAAATACCGTAAGGCGTCCAAAAAATACATATATAAATTTATGTATATTTTATAACAGCCACAGTACAGTATATTCCCAGATGGACTGTACGAGAGGACAAATAGACCGAAAAATATAGAAATTTTAGATGATTGATATGGAATCATGACTTGCTTGATTTGCAACGAATGTCTACAAAGTTTTAACACGTAAACTGCCATAATTCTGAAAGAAAAAACGGCTGTTTTGGGCTGATAGTAGTATTTATTGTTATTTTTTTTTTCCATCAAACTTTATAACAAGGTATATTTTGTATTTAAGTCTGTATTAAACGGCAATTTTTGTGATTTTAAGTAACATGTGACGTGTCACGTAAAACGTTATGTCAAATTGTAAGACATAACATGTGTGTCTCATAGTAGTCTCTACGTGTTAAACTGTGCTTAGAGTATCAATACAAAATATCGAATTATTGTTTAAATATTTTATTCATAGAAAAATAGATTATTTGAATTAGTTATTGAAAACTAATAATGCATAAACAGGAAAATAATCGCAATTTATAAACTTATTCAACATCCTTTTCTAATTATTCTCGAAGGTAGTTGAAACGTATAAAAATTCTCGAATACATCTCTTCAAGATATCTCCATTTTCATTTAAAATTTGGCCCCCTTATCACAAAAATTTAAACTCCTTCCTTCGTTACCTTCTTCTGAAGAATGGTTGTAATATGGTTTGATTGGATATGTCTTATTGAATTTCAAAATACTTTTTTGACTTTTTTCCTACTTTTAAATGTGTAGGATTATTCCTAGTGACATCGTTGGGTCTTCACTAAGAGATTACGGAATTAGCACTTCCAACATGGTATCTTCCAGACTATTTTTGCGTTGTTTAATGTTAACTATAGCACCTGCTATTTGAAATTTCTCGTAGCTTTTTTTGTCGCACTTATTCCACGTAATGTTGAATTAAACTGGATCGCTATATGCTCTACGCAATAAAACTTAACCATGGCTGAAGCATTGGATTATAAAATTTCTTTGTTCTATGATTAACATTTTATGACATTTCAACTTTTCGGTTATTTTGACATTTGCCTAATTCACTTTTTTTCGTAAACATTTTATTTCAGATAAAAACATGTAAGAGAAAAGAAGGAATTTGTGATAATATTTATATAATATTTACTATAGTACATATAGTCTGTCCAGCATGTCCTGAATATTGCGTCACACATTAACTATATTACTTCAACATTTATTAAACACATGAGACACAAAATATTGCGTAAAAAGGAATGTCGTAAATAATGCCACATTGCCACCAGATCGTCAATATGACAGGCAATATGTATTAATCTACAACCAACCTCATTGATGACGCAAAATGACGAATAATTTGTAAATTAATAAATTAATTAAAAGAGAAATAAATGAATTCAATTCGATAACTAATTATAAAATATATTAAAAAAATAATCACATATTCAATACAAAATTCTTTAATAAAACTTTTAAATAAGAGTACTTTTACATATTTTAACGTTTCCTACTTATAAAGTCAGCTTTTAGCAAAACTTTATAGTTAATTGTTTCAAATCAGGCAAATCACGATTCTTAAAAATTGTCTAAAATTTCTTAAATTTTTGGTCTATTTATCCTCTCATATAGTCCATAGGAAAACATACTGTATATTGATTAAAGTAGTAGGCAAATCTTAAATTTTGGTATCCTTGTTATTTGCTTTTATTGTTTTTTTTTGGTTATTAATCTACAGTCTTGTTTACTAGCACGCTTGAAGGGAAATAACCAAATCTTCGCTCTTACTCGCTCGATTGGTTTGTATTACTCTTTCTTATCCTTCCCATTTCACTCGTAACCTATTTTCTGTTTTCAGTCATGGTCTAACTAACTAACTAACGCCAAAAAGGGCATGTGTGTCTAGAAGTACACCTACATTGTTAACAGTAAGTCCTAATGCCTTACTTTACACGGGTCGACAAAAAGTCTTAGGAAAATCACCGATGATGGCATTCCATATAATCAACAGTTAAGACTTCAACCAGGTATCCGTCCTATTAAGTAATACTTGCTCTAGGTTAAGAGTTTACCAGTTCTGCGAAGTAACAGTAACCATCACTTGTCACAAAATACGGTTTATTGCTTCATAAAAATTCTTCTTATCATTTGGGCTCTAATGATGCTTTTTGTTGTAGCGACACGAATTGCCAATTATGGATTCGTTTCTTCAGTGTTCGATTTAAGCTTGAAAAAACTATACGACTTCAGGGTTTCCTTACTGAATCAACTGTTCTGCGAATTAGAAAACATGATATTACTAAATCTGTAAAAGATTTTGAAGATGGCCATTAAAAATGTTAAGTACCATCAATTTGGAGAAAAGGATCTATAATAAGAAATTAAATGGTTTATTTACAATTAATATTTAGATAACACTAAATATACAAAAAATAAACGGTTAAATCAACACCTACCTACATCTTACAATCAAACCTAAAAATATTAACTATAAATATATCATAAAAATATCAAATTTTAACTAGATTCAATAGGTACATAAAACGGTGAAATTTTCAAAAAATTAAAATTAATCTATTTTTCCGTTCGGCATTCAAATTATGGCAGTGAATACATGCACAAATTATTAAAATCGCTAAGAATACACATTCAAGAAATGGCATTCAATTTAAGGAAGCGAGAATATTATGAATTTTGAGTCAGATGTTATATACAATAAATAACTCAAAGTTCAATTAAATAATTAAAAACACAAGCACTTCTGGTGAAGTTTTTTTTATCAATGCTCCAGTAGATATCCTATCTTATCTTCTTACAGGCGGGGCGGGAGTAAATTCTTGGCATCCTTCGACATTTTCTGGCCAATCACAGACATTTTGGTTTGGATTAAAAACAAGGTTCGCCGGGCAAGGCATGTGGTGTTTCCTCTCTCCCTCGCACATGTAATACATTTTGCAATCAGCCTTGTCGGGATGGTAACTAATGTGACCGTCTTGTTCATCACACGTTATTTCATTGGCTAAAAATAAAGTTAAGAGTAAAAAAAAAATTGACAAGTATAGCAGACTAACGATCTTTGGTAGTATACTGTCCCGATCCTACATGGGTTTCATATGGACCTTCGAATTCTAATTTTACTTTGTATCCTTCCAGTTCTTGTCTCATTGCGTTGATTAAAGGATATTTTCCGCTACCACAGGACCCTCTAAAATCATCCATGTCTATAGACCATATCATGATACCTCCAAAGCCCTCTTCTCTTAGCCAAGCAATCTAATTTTCAACAAATATAATTATTTTCAATTGCCGCCAAAGGCCTTGCGTTACCTTAGTTTTTAAACTTCTCTCATCATCAAAACCGACCCATTGATTTTCTTTGTAAGCGAATGGAACCTGTTGCTCGTTATCCCAAACCAAAGTGACATTGTCTTCGTGTAAGAACTCGCAAATTTCATAAAAACTCATAAATCCAGCTTCAGAAGTATATTTTCCAGATTTCCCACCTCCACTGGCAGGAGCTCCGATATCAAATTGCGTCGTATTGACTAATTCGAAACTACGCCCATACGTCGGCATACCTATCATTAGTTTTCTTTCGGCGCTCCCTGTTTTACCCATTCTCTAGCCGAATAATCCTTAAAAAAACAGTGTCATGTTACATGAATTCTTACACATGGTTGAAATTAGATACATGTAGTTATTTCAAGGAATGAATCCTCACTTGATTTTAAGACGAAATGTTCATGTTAAGCGCAATGTGGACTGTTTCATAATATTTTAAAAGGTCGTATTTTTTAAATAAAAATAAATATTTCTAAAATCAACCATTTAAGGGGTTAGAAGATTTAAACATTGGAATTTCGTGTGAGTTTTTAAAAATGCAAAAAATGAAATTTTAATGAAAATAATAATTATAATTATTATTTTCAATTATCAGTTATTTGATAATTATCAAATAACTGATAATTTGGAGGTTTTATTTAAATGGTTCGCAATAAATCAATCGTCCGGTTATTATATGTGTGTTAAAAAAAATTACAAACAAAATTAATATTTCAATTGAAGTACCTTGTATTTCCAAATTGAAACTGTTGTCGTTGACCTATGTGTTATTCTACACATTTCGACTTGAAATCAGGGAAGAATTCGTTTCTTGAAGTAACTACATGTACTTAATTAAGACACCGTATAGAAGTAGTCATTTGTACATACCACAGTTAGTTTCTTTTGGTAGCTGGTCGCACTTTCCAATGGAAACAATGGACTGTTATGTCCTACGGTTCGCTCCCACTGTCCGTGAAAATCGTAAGTCATAACATTAATAAAATCTAAATATTTGGAGATTTCTTGAACGTCATATCCTGCCGCAATAGCTTCGAACGAGGCAGGGACTGCCGCAGTAAGCAAAAGTCGAGGTTGACCGCTAGTTTTAGCTTCGCCTTCAAATGCAACACGAAGTTCTTTGAGGAGAGACACGTAAGCCACCCTATCATCTGCACCTCTAGGATATTCCCAATCTACATCTAATCCATTAAACTTATAGTCCCTTAAGAAATCGATTGCGTCATATACAAATTGATTCATTCTAAAGACGTTCCCGGTGAGGTCTTTGAATGGAGTTGAACCAAATGCCCATCCACCAATTGCAAGTAATATCTGAAAGTACCATTAACTAGAGTATGTTTGGAAGAAAAATTTATAGAGATCTAACCCTTAAATACCTACCTTTAAATCTGGATTTTTATCTCTTAAAGCAATTACTCTTTCGTACATTTCGGGATCTTTATCATTGGACTCAGCCAGTTTGTGTTCAGTTAACGTTGCAAAAGCATAAACAATATGAGTGCACAGGCTCGGATTAATGTCTTCTGGAGTGAATTTTCCAGCACCTGGACGTTTTTGGGACCAACTGGTCATATAACAAAACACTTGGGGTTTTCTCACTAAAATATTATTTTAATAATTTGAAGATTAATATTGCAAGTTAAAAACCTTTTTTGTTGCCACCATTTTTAAGAAGCTTTTTCGTATGTGATGGTTTTCTAGCTCTTTTAAGGACTTCAGATACAGCTATTTTTACCGGTTTCGGTTTTTCTACTACCTCTTCTTCTACTTCTTCTTCATTATCTGTGGCCCCAGCAATTATTTGCCAGTCGACGTCTTTGGCATCTTTACCTCTAGATATACCTCTCAGCTCCTCCCTATAACAAGCAATTCTTAAATTTGAAGAAAACAATAACATGTTTACATTCAAACCTCATAGCTCCAATTAAAGGATATTTCACATCTCCTCCACAAACAGTTCCAGTGAAATCGTCCATGTCGACGGTCCACACCATCGCTCCAGCAAAACCATTCTCTTTGATCCATTTCATTTTCTGTCTGATAGATTTTTCATCGTCGAAGCCTACCCATTGGTCTCCACTTACCATATATGGCACTTTCATTTCATCGTCCCAGTGATAAGTGGCGCCATTTCTTAACATTTCACAAATCTACAATAATTCTCAAATTAATACATATCTACCATTATTTATAACGACAAAATATTACTTCATAATAAGCTAAAAATCCAGATTCTTTAGTATATTTTCCTTCGTTTCCTCCCGCACTTGCAGGTGCGTGAACTCCAAATTTAGCTGGATTGGACAGCTTAAAGGATCGACCATAAGTTGGCATTCCTACGTAAATTTGGATTTATTATTTTCAGCTAGTAGTTTTAAGAATTGTTGGTAATTACCAATAACGAGTTTTTCTTTAGGAGCGCCCAATTTCACCCATAAATTTGCTGCATGGTCCACATTCAATTGCTTCTGGTACTGGCTATCCGAATTGGGAGAATAAAGTGGAGCGTTGTGTCCAGTTTCCTTTTCCCATTTACCGTGAAAATCGTAAGCCATTAAATTGATGAAATCTAAATAGGACGCCACTGCCGGAACGTCATAGCCCCCTTTAATATTGTCTGGGCCCACTGGGACGGCTGCCGACAATAATAGACGGGGTTTCTTCACTTCTTGTGCTTCCGCTTCGAATGCTTCACGTAATTCTGTAATAAATCATATACTATTAATATTTACTTTAAGTGTTTAAAGTTAATAAATGTTTAACAGCAAATCTATAATAGTTTTTATTACCTTGAATTTTTTATTATTGAAGATTCCATTTGAATATTTCACACTTTGCCATGCCCTTATTCATTAAAAAGTGTTTTTTAATAGGCATATACACCTACATATTAACTCATTTTCATGACCAATAACTTTATAAACATTTAAAAGGGAAGTTAAAATTTCGTTTTTTTGATAAATACGTCGATGTTTTCTTTCACCTGTTTTGACTGTATAACAATTTAAATGAATTGTTTATAAAACTTAATTTTATATTCCAAATTAATAATTTTGCAAGATTAAGGAAAACATATTTCTTCATACCCACCTTTCACCAGCAAAACATAATTTTTCTTATCAGAGCTTCCACTAGGATATTCCCAATCGAGATCCAGTCCATCAAAGCCCCTGTCTCTTAAAAATGGAATTGCACTGAATATAAAAGTTTGTCTTGCATATCTCGTATTGGACATGTCCTTGAATTTTTGTGTTCCAAATGACCAACCACCTAAAATGAATTTCTTTTCACATTCCACATATCATTATAATGTTGTTTCAAAGATATTTCAACTATTTCAATGTTATAAAAATTAGTTCGAATTTAGGTTTGAAAATAGGTAACACTTGTTTTGAAAGTCATAGAAATTGGAGATATCTTCAAAAAGTTCTTCCTTAAATTCTAATTACCAATAGCAAGAAGAGTTTTGAGATTCGGATTCGCCTTTTTCAATTTGTGAATTCGATCGTATAAGCCAACTTTTCCATCTTTGGTCTCGTCGTTGCTTTCAAATGAAGAAAGTTTTCCCTTTTTCAACCATCCGAAAGCGAATATAATATGAGTGCACAAATCAGGGAGAATATCTTCAGGTGTAAACTTGCCGATTTTTACCCTAGAAAAGCGTTTTTAGAATACATATTTCATTCAGATTTATTGTATTTGAGGAGCATTGATATAAAAACAAACATCACCACTAAAAGTAGTTTCCTGAAAAATGAGAAAAATTTGTTTTTCATAAAAGTCATAAAATTAAAATTAATCTGAATACTTATTATACTATAATTTGGGAATAGGCAATGTTGAAATCCTTTAGTCTGAAGTACAGTGGTATTCAAAAAAAATGCATACACCGACTAGAGAGAAGTTTGACAATCACATTTAAATTATATGTATATATAATATAATATAATATAATATAATATTATGTTATATAAAGGTGAAATACTAAGAACAACTGTCATTAATGTTATTATATTCAGCGTTGCCGACGCTCAATCCTTCAATTCCACAAACAGATGACGCAAAATCGATCATTTTCCACGACAACTTTCAATTTATGTTTGAGTAGTTTGACGCATTCCACAAACATTCCACACACTCAGTCTAGAATCCACAAATTTTGTGGAAATTCCCAACGATTGGCATCGCTGATTATATTAGTTTTTTCATATTTCCTTGCAGTTGCCGTACTGGTGATGTCCAGCATTGACTAATTGCAAATATGAATGCTGAAGAAAATGAGAAATTAAGAGTTTGCATTTTCATAAGGTTTACCCTGGAATCAATTGAGGAGTATTTAGTGAGGTAAACATTTCAAACTGCGCATCAGTACGGGCTGATAGGTATATGAATAGATTCTATTCGGTACCATAATCCAAAAAAATATTATATTTACCTTTTCCATAAACTTTGAAAATGTTAAATTAGCAATAAAAAAATAAATAGCTCTTAAAAAAATAGATTAGGCAACAATGTAAAAATGACAGCTGTCGGTTGTCGTAATTTTTTCGGCGGCAATAAGTGTGTGTGCGTTAAAAGTTTAAGTTGTTAGTTTTTCTTAATTTGTGAAATTATCCCTTTTGTGTTTCTTTGAATCTTCTTTTACTTTGACTTTAATAAACTATCCATTTAAAAGTTTGGAAGATATTTTTGCGCTGAACTGAAACCTTCAGGCGGACCATTTCAACAACAGAAAAAGTTAATAGTCTAAGAAAAATGGAAAAATAAATTGATAAGTAGTCTTTTTTTTCCTTAAAAATATTTGAATATGTTTTAGTTTGATTGATTTCCATGGATATGTTTTATTTTAATTGAACGATCAATGTTTACGTGCAGGTTGCCATGTAACTGATATGGTTTCGAGTAATTTTAAAGTTAATTTTTCATGGATAAAAATACTACCTATCTCGGAGCTTCACTCACTTTTCATAAAAATAGGTGATGGTTGGTTTTACATAAACGCTCCTTACGTATTGTTTATTGTCTTACCTGTATTGAGACCAATTCGTATAGTAACATACAATTTTGTAACCATCTTGGTCTTTTTTTGTTGTGGTGGCACTCACGACGTTGTCTTGAGTGCGTTTTAGGCCTGGCCTCAATCTACGAAACTTGCTGACTGTTGAAGACACTTCTTGGTCTTTGGAATCAGTTTGGGCAACGTTTGTGGAAGGTTTTAAAGGACGACGTAATCGTCTCCGTGCATCTAAACACAAACAAAAACAAACACATGTGGGTTTAATCTTTTTTTTTCTATAAGTTACACTCACCGCGTTCTCTTTCGGAATTAGAAATTTGAACTAGAAGTAAGACTATTAAACATATAAATAGAAAATTTCTAATTTTGCACGTAGGTCGTGGTATCTGAAAAAAGAATAAAGTGAAAAATTAAACAATAAATAAATACTTTATAGGGATTTTTGCAACAATGCTTAAACATTCAAAGAAAAAAGAAACTTTTTTATAAATATGTTTTGAATCAGACCGTGTCAAAATTTATGTAAATGCACATTTCTTTTGTTTAAGTTCCAAATCCGTGAAAGCGATATTTTAGACGGATTATCGTACATATAGTTAAATAAACATTTATGCTAACATATCAAACTTTTACTCTTGAAAATTTCATTGATATATTATATACACATGTTTCTCGTTTTTTTGTATATAATATTCACGACAATAATGTCACTTGAAGTAAATAAAAAGAAGAAATTTTATTTTAACGACCACTTTGTCAAGTCCTGCATTTTGGCTCGAATTTTTCATTTTGAATGTATTGCAATATGAGGAACAATACTACAATATTTTAAGTAATTTATTATATTTTAATTTGAGATATTTAGGTTGATAAATAATTGTACCTCGCCTTTATACGACTTTATGAATGCCCATGCATATTGTTGATTGACTGTAACCAGTTGTTAGCCTTCGAGTCACGAATAAGTCTCGTGTTATATCAATCTTTCCTCATTTACCTCTTGTTGTAAATGAGATTGTCGCTTCAAGATTTCGAAAGGTGTCTCAAAAATAATTTGTAACAAAAGAAAAATGAGAATTGCCATCTGATAGTGAGGAATTTTTTCCCTCTGCCACTTCTTGGAACTACTGGTTTCAAACACCGACTGAAATTCCTCTATTTACCACTTAAATCGCCAAAAGAATGTTGTTGTAAACCATAAACGAGTAATATTATTCTCTAATTGGGTTACAGAGTACCTCTTAACATAGCTATTTTTTTTTTTCATTTTCTTGTAACATTTTTATTGAATGGGAATGTGAAAGTTTCTCTTTCAGTCTATGCTGAAACGTTTAATAAATTTCCCACGTATTTATAAATGCTTGATTTTTGTTTTTTTTTTAATAAATTTTTAAATTCATTAAAAGGTTTATTAATAAATACAGATATACTGTTTTAATGACAAATTGACGGTGTTTTTATAACGCTTTCAAATGGTATAAATGAATCGACGTCTTCATTACTAGAAAAAGCAAATGGAATCAATCTGATGATGAGCACCAATGTTCCGAATAGGACTGTATTGGTTATGACCCTTTCTCTTGCTTTCTTGCGGGCTTCTTCAGTAGATTCCGGAGGAAAATTTAAAGGTAGACGACGCATTTTGACAACTTTTTTTTGATTGCCTTATAGGTTCTTACTATAATTTGTCAAAAAGTTTAATCGATTTGAAACTCATTTGTGTCAATTTTTTAAACTGGTACTAAAAAAGGTGAAATGTCTTTATTTAATAATTCAAAAAATGACAATAATTAATATAATAAAGGAAGCACCAGACTGAATCAGGTCATTTTGTGTACAAAAAGCCGGTTATTCTGAACGCAAAATCTAATTATCTGTAGATTGGCTATGCTCACGACCCTACACACCATAAATGGGCTATGTGCGTTACAAGAAATCACCCATGACGCGGCTAGGAAGTTAACCACAAGACCGATAAATATAGAGCTTTATTACCAGGTACGAAGACGAGGTCAGTGGATCTGAATGGTTTTTTAATGAAATGAGAGAAAATACTTTTACTAGACTGAAGGCGTTATTTGTACATGTTTTGAAAAACAAATATTAACAGGGATGAAATTTTTTTTGGTGTCAAAAACAATTTTGCTTCAAAGTAGAAACATATGTTTTTCTTCACTTTCAACAATTATTACATGTCTTTTAGGATATTTTTTAGCAAACCTTATGTATACTTAAACAAAACTTAATTATAATTTGTTTCAGTGACAAGACAACGTATGAATAAAAGTCAACCTTGACTCGGAAAGTAAAAGGGTTTGACACGAGTTTAGCATTAAACTGAATAATCAATAATATACTGCAACCGACCGACCACTGGTCTTAATAAATGAAACGTGCTAATAATTCTTTTTGGAATATAATTTATACATATCGAAGTATATCAATATTTAACTGATATTGATTACTTAACTGTTACATTTGCTGTTCAGTATTTCTAATATACATATAAATAGATCTTAAAATGCAACAATAATTGTTCTTAGTCTTAAGCTAAAACTTCCTACATTGGTGTCTCTTCGACATTTCTCTCCATGCAGTTCTTAATTTATTCCTTTAGAAAGCTGATAGTCATATTTATTCAGCCATTGTTTTGTACTTAATGAATATTTGAGTTGATACTTAACGGTCATCTATTTTCGTAGCTTGTTGCTGATGATTGCCTATTCTAACTTTATGAATCATCTCAAAAATAATTCAATTTAAATATAAGTTTTCATTTGTTTTTCCCTTTAAAATTACAAATTAGTTTTTTTTTTAAATCGAAATAGTTTGAATAGAAATGTAAAGTTCTTCCCAAGACCAAATCTCTGATAGGACATTTGGAGGTTTTTATCTCATTGAAAACGATTGTTGAGTTTATTATAATGAAAAATAATCCCTTTTATCTTTGGTCCAACATAGGTCCTTAAACTAATATGTCTAGTGCGTTGTACAGTAATGATGTAACCTCTGGTGAATTTCGATAAACTTCCTACGGTTATTTTTTTATTTACATTTCCATAGGGAAATGACTTGAATATAAAATTTATCAATAATACTTATGCGACATTATAATTCCTAAACTGAAATCGAAAGCTGTTTAGTAACATAAAAAGTGGTAGGGTTTTTACTAGATTCTAACCGTGCAATAAAATAACTGTACCGATGACTTTTTTCCTTTGTAAACACCAAGAAAAATGTTTAGCATATGATGCAACAATACTTATAAATTAAACATAAAATTAATTCAATATAAAATCGTAAAAAAAATTCAGCCGCTGAAAGTATCTAAACATTATTTTAATATCCAATCTACCAATATATTTATGTAGTTCATAGTATTATATTATTCGAAACCGTATGCAATTTAAGTGCGAATATCAAGAGAAAGTTTCCTTCTTGAATTAGGTTTTCGGAATGCAATTTGATTATTTACCTAATGGTCTATTCAATGTTTAAATTTGCAAAATTACTACAAAAAGAATTAAGAAAAAAAAATCTTTTTAAACTTGTTTCTTCTTTTTATAATCCATTCGACTTTAGCGACATATGTTTTGTATGGAAATTTTTAATATAGCTTTCCGTTAAAAACGAAAGTTTTTTTATAGGTAATTGACCATATTGTTGAAAGATGCTATTTAATAACATCCTGATGATAAAACAAGTCCCACTTTAGCCATTTCTCAAAAAGCATAAAATAGTTCTAACTGACATGAACTTCTGATGGATATTTAACCATATAAAAGTGATTTTTTGGATATTTAAAATGGATATAAAATGTAAATTCTCATATGAATCAGAACGACTTGATTAAACGCTTCAATAATTTTATACTTTGTATTTAAACCTTTTCAAGGATCACATTTGCATTCAATGTAATATCAATCTCTTTTAAGCTTATTATTTAAATTGTTTCATTTTGTGAAAAGCTATAATTTCAATAAGCTCATCTCGAAGAAGAATTGGTCATTATTATTTCTTCCTGGGTCTTTGTTTACTTGAAATTGATATAACCTTAACGGAGTAAAAAAGAAAGACCTCCACAATGTTAACTTTCGAAGGTTAAAACGTATGAAATTCATGAGAGGAGATGAATACATCACGTCGCATTTGTTATGTATTATTTTTATTTGTACAATAAAATTTCACCCTAAACAAATTTTATGATAAAGAGCAAATTTTAAATAAAATGAACACAACGGCTCGTGTTCTACATATTTAGAGAATTATTTAATTTACTCAAGCAAAAAGGATACAAGTAATTTAAATATTTCCGTTCCATTTGGCAAATTCTTTCTTTTAATTATGATCTAAATTAAATCGCTATAGTTGCTTTTATTCAGATCGATTTTTTTAATTTAAACACCGTTCGTTAAGAGAGTTGATTCAACAGATGAAATCTGGTTATTTTTTCAACTGTTAGATAATTGATCAAAAAATGATTAACCAGTATAAACACAATTTTAGGGTTTTCTATGTTTTCTAATCGGTCTATAAATCAGAATGGTCTTCACCACTTTCCATTATTAATACGTTTAGGATACGAACTATTTTCATGCGATAAAGATTTCGTTTGTTTATTATAACGTACTGTTCTCTTTAATCCCTAATTAATCAAATGTGTTTGTTGTATTAATGTCTTTGATGGTTATTTAAAGTAAAAATAGTACTTTTTCTAAGAAATCATACACCTTTTTTGAAACCAACTAAGCTTTTATTTATTACAAAATACCTACGACGCGTTTTACACTTAAATGAATTAACCTAAAAACAACCTTTCTAAATGATTGTTTGAAAAAACTGTTATAATAATCACTTTCTATTAAAGCACGAATATTCTTTACGGCATACAACATTTACAAGTTTGTTCTTTGATGTGCTTATAATAAATACATAGTAAATTTCTTCTCGTGCCACTTTCCAATTAAACATTTTCACGAAAATCAATTTTATATGCTGAAAATGGGTTGTTGGAATAATAAATGTGAAATTTTACGTTTTGATTTCAATTTGAAAATCTGTCTCATTCCGAGGCTCACAAAAGTTCCTAATCGTTGCACTATTTTATCCTCAAAGCTCGGGTTATTGGATCTGAAATTTGGAAACTATTCCTGATATTGTTCGTTTCACTGACTGTTCTCTGAGGGAGAAGTTCATTGAAGTCACTTTTCGACTGTGCGCCATATGAACATAAAAAAACAATGATTATGCACCGATTCAAGTTCTTGACTTACGTTTTTTTTTTTGATTAAAACGTAATATTACATAAATTCTATTTTTCAACAGAGTTTCTTCTGTGGTGAACCGCAAAAAGTGCGACCCAACATAATACTACCGCAACAAAACCGTCGTCCCTTGGGCTACAATTACTTGACAATTTCGCTCCATATTAGGCTCTCTTAAGTCATGACATGATCAAATTGTAAAGTGGTGAAAATACGAAACCTTCAATATTATTCTTTGCGCAACAAGAACGCTTTTGCTTTTCGAACGTGCTTTAACCGAACCATTTCCTGTTCAAGAGTTTACAGTTTAGTTTACAGCATTTGAATTCTGAAGTTACATATGGGGATACGAGAAAGCGACGAATGTAATTTTTAATTAGAACTCAACACTTACTAGCTTTGCTATTATTTAATTGTTCAACCAAACTGTGCTTTTAAATGGATGTTCAAATAATTAGTAAATTGCGATGAGAAATAAGTACGTACATATAAGAATTTAGTCAGCACATTCTGCTCCCTCATGAATAAAATACAGTATATTGAGATGTCGAAAGTCTTGTAAAGCAAGTTTAAAAATATATTATTTTAGTGAAATAACAATATTCGCAATTATCAACAATGTTAGATTCAACGTTGTTAGATTTCAATGCTTGCTTTGTTCGCTCCGCCAACGTACTGTGAGAAGGAAGAAAAATTGCATAGAAAATGGATAGGTAATTTATTTAACCTATTCGCAGATACATTTTGCCACTTGTACCTGTCCTGTATATCTGTTTAAAGAGGTATTTTTTTTTAATTTGCCATCTTTTATGAAAAAAAAACTTTTACATATTTCTTGTTAGACTTCAGTATTATAATTAAAGAAAAGATTGAATTTGTTATTATGCCACATAAATGATGCCAATCTTATTCATTCAGAATCAGTTTAGTAAATTTAAAGAGCCTAAAATATTTCGTCACGAGTTCACAACATTCGATCCTCGTTCGAACCCACACACATAAATGGGAGATCCACGCGACCAACATGAATGAATAAACCCATTTAGGTCATCACGATGAGTGAGTACTACTACAACATTACATTTCTACCGTATTCTTCGTGACGAAAAGGAAATAAAACGGTTTTCGCACTACAACAATTTAATCATTTCGGAGACAATAGTTGAGATGCAGAAGATTAGCATTTGTTTAATTAATTAATCGAAATCTAACCGTAAAGTTAAACAACAACTTTTAATGGGTAGCTCAAGGATAACATTTTATGATACAGTTTTAATTTACATTTACATTAGAATAAATTACAGGTGTCTCATGTCGAATTTTTCTGCAATTTTATTAAATGATTGTTACATAATGAATAGGTGGATTATAAAATCTATAGCATTTATATCATATTCGAAAAAGGTCAATGATTTTATAAATGTAGAATTTCATATTGAATATGCATTGTTATATGTTGAAAAGTAGGTTTGTAATAATCATTTAAATCTTAACGGACTCTTTTTTATCTCGATTAACGTTAAGACTGCACTCAAAGTTGGCTTTATTTTTAATATTTTGAGTATTATTTAATCAACACGTTTTGCTAGAATAGCATAATTCCTCAAGACAATTTTCCTATAACATGGAGCACATATAATAACTATTTTATCCTACATATAATGATATAACAATTTGTAAAAATAGCCGTAGAATCTTTTTAAAATATCCTTAAATTATACCAATTTTTCGGTATGGACTAATTTTATAGCATGTTGCAACATGCTATAAAATTAATTCATGCTTTCAACAAAGAGGCTTGTATTACCACAAAAAGTACAGATTAGAAACAATTAAATGGTTATTAGAATCTGAAATTAAAGCGGTAAGTATAATATCCTTAGGCATATATCAATAACGAGAGCAACCGGCAGAGAAAAAAATTGCTGAAGGTTGTTGGTTAAGAATTAAAAGTGAATGTTGTAGAGGTTTTTACTAATTTAAGATCCTGCAAGTACAGATACCAATCGTAACAAAAATATTTTACCAATTAATTTTGAAAACATTGGAAAACTTTCACCGCCAAACTAAAGCTCTAAATTTGTCTCATTTATGACGAAATCGAAAAAAACAAACAAATCAAAAGCAATTGTGTGTATCGACATATAAATCGGCGGGATGTCGAAATTGCTATACCTTAATATTGGTCTTTATAACGCTTATGTGTCAACCTATAAAAGACTGATTAATATGTCGGTCCCTCCCGAACATATTTATTATTAAAAATAATTGGGTAAAGGTGTTTAGAAGTAAATCTTACATAAAATCGGTGCGGTATTTCATTACGTAAAGGGGGCGTATCTTTTATATGCCATACTATGCCTAATCAGCACACGAAATATTTTCTACTCACCATTTTTTATAAAATTATCTTGTCCAAAACG
>JABRWK010000017.1:381888-437522 GCA_013372445.1 Hypothenemus hampei | reverse complement strand
CGCGTTTTACACTTAATGAATTAACCTAAACAACCTTTCTAAATGATTGTTTGAAAAACTGTTATAATAATCACTTTCTATTAAAGCACGAATATTCTTTACGGCATACAACATTTACAAGTTTGTTCTTTGATGTGCTTATAATAAATACATAGTAAATTTCTTCTCGTGCCACTTTCCAATTAAACATTTTCACGAAAATCAATTTTATATGCTGAAAATGGGTTGTTGGAATAATAAATGTGAAATTTTACGTTTTGATTTCAATTTGAAAATCTGTCTCATTCCGAGGCTCACAAAAGTTCCTAATCGTTGCACTATTTTATCCTCAAAGCTCGGGTTATTGGATCTGAAATTTGGAAACTATTCCTGATATTGTTCGTTTCACTGACTGTTCTCTGAGGGAGAAGTTCATTGAAGTCACTTTTCGACTGTGCGCCATATGAACATAAAAAAACAATGATTATGCACCGATTCAAGTTCTTGACTTACGTTTTTTTTTTGATTAAAACGTAATATTACATAAATTCTATTTTTCAACAGAGTTTCTTCTGTGGTGAACCGCAAAAAGTGCGACCCAACATAATACTACCGCAACAAAACCGTCGTCCCTTGGGCTACAATTACTTGACAATTTCGCTCCATATTAGGCTCTCTTAAGTCATGACATGATCAAATTGTAAAGTGGTGAAAATACGAAACCTTCAATATTATTCTTTGCGCAACAAGAACGCTTTTGCTTTTCGAACGTGCTTTAACCGAACCATTTCCTGTTCAAGAGTTTACAGTTTAGTTTACAGCATTTGAATTCTGAAGTTACATATGGGGATACGAGAAAGCGACGAATGTAATTTTTAATTAGAACTCAACACTTACTAGCTTTGCTATTATTTAATTGTTCAACCAAACTGTGCTTTTAAATGGATGTTCAAATAATTAGTAAATTGCGATGAGAAATAAGTACGTACATATAAGAATTTAGTCAGCACATTCTGCTCCCTCATGAATAAAATACAGTATATTGAGATGTCGAAAGTCTTGTAAAGCAAGTTTAAAAATATATTATTTTAGTGAAATAACAATATTCGCAATTATCAACAATGTTAGATTCAACGTTGTTAGATTTCAATGCTTGCTTTGTTCGCTCCGCCAACGTACTGTGAGAAGGAAGAAAAATTGCATAGAAAATGGATAGGTAATTTATTTAACCTATTCGCAGATACATTTTGCCACTTGTACCTGTCCTGTATATCTGTTTAAAGAGGTATTTTTTTTTAATTTGCCATCTTTTATGAAAAAAAAACTTTTACATATTTCTTGTTAGACTTCAGTATTATAATTAAAGAAAAGATTGAATTTGTTATTATGCCACATAAATGATGCCAATCTTATTCATTCAGAATCAGTTTAGTAAATTTAAAGAGCCTAAAATATTTCGTCACGAGTTCACAACATTCGATCCTCGTTCGAACCCACACACATAAATGGGAGATCCACGCGACCAACATGAATGAATAAACCCATTTAGGTCATCACGATGAGTGAGTACTACTACAACATTACATTTCTACCGTATTCTTCGTGACGAAAAGGAAATAAAACGGTTTTCGCACTACAACAATTTAATCATTTCGGAGACAATAGTTGAGATGCAGAAGATTAGCATTTGTTTAATTAATTAATCGAAATCTAACCGTAAAGTTAAACAACAACTTTTAATGGGTAGCTCAAGGATAACATTTTATGATACAGTTTTAATTTACATTTACATTAGAATAAATTACAGGTGTCTCATGTCGAATTTTTCTGCAATTTTATTAAATGATTGTTACATAATGAATAGGTGGATTATAAAATCTATAGCATTTATATCATATTCGAAAAAGGTCAATGATTTTATAAATGTAGAATTTCATATTGAATATGCATTGTTATATGTTGAAAAGTAGGTTTGTAATAATCATTTAAATCTTAACGGACTCTTTTTTATCTCGATTAACGTTAAGACTGCACTCAAAGTTGGCTTTATTTTTAATATTTTGAGTATTATTTAATCAACACGTTTTGCTAGAATAGCATAATTCCTCAAGACAATTTTCCTATAACATGGAGCACATATAATAACTATTTTATCCTACATATAATGATATAACAATTTGTAAAAATAGCCGTAGAATCTTTTTAAAATATCCTTAAATTATACCAATTTTTCGGTATGGACTAATTTTATAGCATGTTGCAACATGCTATAAAATTAATTCATGCTTTCAACAAAGAGGCTTGTATTACCACAAAAAGTACAGATTAGAAACAATTAAATGGTTATTAGAATCTGAAATTAAAGCGGTAAGTATAATATCCTTAGGCATATATCAATAACGAGAGCAACCGGCAGAGAAAAAAATTGCTGAAGGTTGTTGGTTAAGAATTAAAAGTGAATGTTGTAGAGGTTTTTACTAATTTAAGATCCTGCAAGTACAGATACCAATCGTAACAAAAATATTTTACCAATTAATTTTGAAAACATTGGAAAACTTTCACCGCCAAACTAAAGCTCTAAATTTGTCTCATTTATGACGAAATCGAAAAAAACAAACAAATCAAAAGCAATTGTGTGTATCGACATATAAATCGGCG
The DNA here is from genome assembly GCA_013372445.1 of Hypothenemus hampei. NCBI lineage: Eukaryota > Metazoa > Arthropoda > Insecta > Coleoptera > Curculionidae > Hypothenemus > Hypothenemus hampei. Next base: position 434,885 of record JABRWK010000017.1, on the reverse strand, counting down.
GGATGTCGAAATTGCTATACCTTAATATTGGTCTTTATAACGCTTATGTGTCAACCTATAAAAGACTGATTAATATGTCGGTCCCTCCCGAACATATTTATTATTAAAAATAATTGGGTAAAGGTGTTTAGAAGTAAATCTTACATAAAATCGGTGCGGTATTTCATTACGTAAAGGGGGCGTATCTTTTATATGCCATACTATGCCTAATCAGCACACGAAATATTTTCTACTCACCATTTTTTATAAAATTATCTTGTCCAAAACGATTTTTAAAATCACGGAAAAAAACACAACTGGAAACAAGAAAGACACTCACTACAGCTGCTGCTGTCACATAAGACTACGACCTAAAAACCACTTTCGTAAATCGTAAATTTCAAATTGACCGCGCAAAGAAACGATTGCTCTTTAGCTCGCCTAATACTACTGCACTCGGCCGGGCGTATGAATCGTATGAATTTCGCCTGCATAAGGCCCCTACCAAAGTCGTTCTCTCTCTATTTAGTCCGAAGACCGTAACTTCGTCTTTATTCGTATATACAGACATACACACGCACACACAGCCATAGCCAATATAGCACCAAGCAAAATTCGAAAGTTAATCACCTTGTCTTTATCTAATAGGTAGAATGTACCTTTTTTTTTAAATAGTGATGAATTTTTATAAATAAAAACGAGAAAAATACATTTCCTTTAGTAGGGTTAGTGCTCTAATCAACTGTTGCAGTTTTTTAAATCCTTTATTACAGATGTTATGCGAATCAATTTTGGGCATTTTTTTTATTCCACATAAAAATATACGAGTTTCACCAATTTTTAATTAAAAAATGCTACCTAAAGTAAGTAGAACAACTGACTCTGTATCGAGAAATCGTAAAGAACACAACGAATTTTAAAAGAAATTAATTGTTTAAAAAATTTTTACATTGTATTTGTTAAATTTATCTAATAACATTTCGGTTTTTTGTAGGTATTTGAGTAAAGTATACATAAATAAGATTTTTTTTTGGTTTGTATTACAATTCAGTTGGTCAGAACCAAAATAATTAAATTTGAAAATAAAGCAGCTTTAAGAATTTCAGTAAAAATGTGAACAACAACCTTGGTTATGACGCGTTTAACAAAAAAAAAACAGAAATAGTTGCACAAAAGTGTCGCAATCCGAAATCTCACGTCCTCCATTTTATTTATGTTTAAATCAAAAACAACAAACGAAACATAGAGTTTCAAAACATTTCAATTTCTATATAAAAGTCTGTATTTCTTTTAAAACACAAAATTTTTAGTTTTATTGTTGATTTAGGTACGCTTAAATTTTTATTACATTTTCAGTATTGTTTAAATACGTAATATTAACGAAACTTTACGACAGACTTTATGAGAGGTGTCACGCCCAACTTTTCATTGTATGATAATAAAATTTAAAATGAAATACACTATAATACATCGATGAAAACTCTCCATTTCAGTGCATTACATCAGGAAAACAGAGTTTTCCAAATGTTATAACAAATAAATGACATAACATAGATTTCAACAGTAACAGCAATTGTGGGTTTTGCAAATTCTGTGAAGATCCAATAAAGAATCAGTTTTCTTCTTCAATACACACTACATTCAATGCAGGTTCATTGTGTTGTTTGTAAATGGGGGGCTGACTTCACTCACCGCTTCATTTTATTCGTAAAAGATAATAATCGCATGACTTTGACCTAGTTTTCCGAATTATTTCCACATGCTCAAGTCTGAACAAAGTGTGTAAAGGTATTTTTAATAATTTTAAACAAAGATTTTCATCATAAAGCATGAATACAAATTCTAAAAGTCATTGGCTTTATGCCATTTTCACATTGAAATTAATGATTTACTATTTTTATCTTTAAAAATGACAAATGTTATACATTTTTAACGCTTCTCTGGTTTTACATCAACAGTTAAGGTAAGCTAGTATTTAGAATTTATGAATATTCCATTGTCGAAATAATAAATATTCGAAATCGAATGTCAATTCTCTTACCTTGGTTAATCATTAACATTTCAATAATAGTTTGGTTTAATGGGAATCACTCTAAGATACACCCAAAATTCGTTTATTTCCTGTTTCACATGACATACGTTGAAAGTAAACTAATATTACAGAACTCGGTTTAATGTTTCTACAGAGCAGGAACAGCAATTCATAGATATAACCTATGATCCTAGTCATTCCTACAATTGTTTGAAATGCTCTTCAATTTCGTCCCCGCTACACCAAACACACAACATTGCTCAGCTATGAAGATAAGCAGCATCTAGAAATTGTACAATTGACGACAAAAAAAGAAAAAATCAATTACTCTATTATTTAAGGTATTGTGATATTTTAATAAGAATATATTTAACTAACAAAGAGGCAATAAAATATTATTAAAAATTATTTATTTCTATTGTTTTATTGCAATGTCAGATGGGTTTTTTTCTTCCTTTTTTGTGTAGAATATAAGATATTATTGAAAGCGGTAAATATTTTTGTAGACAATTTCGTGTTTAAAATTTTTACATTGTGTAGAGGTGTAGAAATCTTTTCGAATCTCATAGACCCAAATAGACTTATTTCTACTGTTTTTGTAATTAATGCCTTTCTCTATAGTTGGGTAGTACAGATTTTTTATGAATTAATGAAAATATAGATTGTAAATTTGCAATATTACTAAAGAAAATTTCTGTACAAAAACACTTTTGAGATGTACCTACAGGAAACAAGTTATAAAGAAAGTTTTGAACAATTTAATAGAAATTTCAGACAAAACATATCTTAACGACTATTGAAATTATATTTTTGTGTGCGTGAAGCTTTCTCGTATAATAAATAAATAACTACAGCTTCCACAATCATCTCAGCTTATTAACATTGGTTGCCAAGTACTATAATAAGTAATAGTAGAAAAATTACTCCAAGCTTAATTATATTATTTTCACTTTGATGAATGTCTTAATAGACAAATTAGGTATTTAGTGTATGTAGATTGTTCTTAAAACGCAAAACGTTTTTTTCCATAAAACTCAATTTCAATCCATTAAAAAGATTTATAGTTTCAACATTTTAAACTTTTTTTTTTTAACTGTTGTGTGAACTGTTTGTGCACTGGTTTTTTTTGACGATTATTGTTCGAACAAATAGAGGACAGGAGCTGTTTAATTCAGTATTTTGTCAAAAGATAACTTTAAATATCCATACACATAGCACAATTAATTTTCCGCAGGTGTTCTAGAAGCAGGTAAATTATAATAAACTACAAACAGTGGCGTAGCAAAATTTTTAAATATCCTATAGAAATTTTGTGTGGGTTTTTTTTCTACATCCTAAACCTATAAATTATTCATCTCAGAAACTGCGAAACAACTACTGATATGATTATACATTGTATCCTAATTGTGTTGCCCCTGAATTCAAAAGACAGTATGTCACTAGCAGCTAGACACCCTAAAGGGGTATATATGTATATATGCTGTTTAAAATCAAGAACCATGAACTTTCACTCAATAGACTTTCACTATAAGTAACTGCATGTGAATTACGTTAAAATAAATATATTGCAAAAAAATGTAATCCTAGTTGTTCCGTTATTTTTTTGCATAAAAAGATTACTTGAAACAGAAAATTATTATAGATAATAGATAATGTATGTAGGATTAAATGTTGAAATAATCAAATATTTTCTACGCATAATGGTGAAGTACAGATGTTTATAACAATTACTGTCTATATAACATTCCAACATGTTTTGGATTGTTTTGGATTGTTTTGGATGTTATGGATTGCTTGAAATATTTATAAAAAAAAATGAATCCAATAATGTAACTATAATGGAATACAATTAAACATAATTGAGATTTCATTATTTTGAATAAAATCTTAAAAGTCAATAGAATGAATCCATATAAAGCTGTATTTGTAAGAGTTCACTTTGGATTTTACATAGAAAAAAATTCAGTGTTCTATCTAATGTGGTGGACAACGTCTAGTTGACTAGTTAATAAAATCTATAATTTTGAGTTTTGTAAGCTTTAGTGAGAAATTATTTGGTAACACGTTAGATTTGGATATCTACATTAATAAATCAGTTATACCTTTTATGTACAGACTAGTTGTGTGTTTTTTAAATGAGGCATCAACTTGTTAACTGATAAGACTAAGAATAAACATAAGGATCAACGGTAAATTAACTTGGATAATTTTACTGGCAAAAGTCAATTGGACTAACAGCTACTAACACATATAGAATACTTCCAATTAAGTAATTAGAATAAAGCAATTGATAGGATAATAACATGTAACTTTGCTTGAATATACATATGTATGCTGCATTGTAAAACCGTTATCTAAGTGCCAATGCAAAATCAAGAGCAATTGACATGTATTTACTCATACCCGCCTCTCCCCTCCCCAATTTATCAGTCTTATCAATAATACTTTCCACTTAAGTAATTTTACCTGTCTCCTGTGAAGTGTTTTATGCTGAATTTCCGCTTGATTCTAATTTGTAAGCCGAAGGAAATATTATCATTATTAGTATCAATTTAAAATTCATTGTATTTGTTTTATTTTTTTTATTTTCTTGTTTTGTTGTTAGATAGTTACAGTGTCGGTCAGCTTACTTCTTGGTTAGTTCGAAATTATGTATTTCGGAAATTATATTTGTTTTTAATTCAATTTAGCGGACTATGTGTGGTAAAATTACACTTTCAGATTAATTGGACTGCTGATTGAAGGTTTTTATTTATTTTTTGTTGTTGTTTTTTTGGTAAGTGAAAATGCATAAATTATTTACAATAATTTTTCTGTCTCAATATCTGAATATTTTCAATGAACCTATTCTTACGTTAGCTTTTGTTTTTCTCAGCAGTTTTCTAGCAAATTTCTCATCGTACAAAAAATGCTAATTTTTGACATTCAAACAGAAAGATTTCAATTTTTTTGTTTTTAAAAGCCGATTTGTTTTGAAACTATCAATTTACATACAATAAATAAATATGAATCTCTTGTACAATCATGCGAAGAAAACTGAGTTTCATTAGTTTCAACGACTTATCGATTTATACATTACATGAATAAATTAAGGAACAAATTAATTATCTCGAAATGCTACGTTTTTTGAAAAAAAATACTCGAATACATTAATTTAAATTCAAAATTTTTTGATGGGATAACATTATCTGTAACGTCATCGATGTTTCAGATATGACAACATTGAAATTTCCTTAAAATGGCAATACCTATCTTTAGGAATTCTATTTTAAAGTGCATATTTTTCTGCATACAGAGCTTTAAAAATTTTAATGCGTATATTTCATTACAAATCTTTAAAATATGTATTTTTATTTATGACTTCAATAGATATAATAAAAATATTTTAATCGGTATCTTACAATTTTCTTTCCACTAAAATATCGTTATCATTCATTTAATAAGCAGAATAGAAAAAATGATTGATAAAAATGTTCCAGTTTGAGAAAATTAATTTGTTTCATAGTTTATGTACAGATTCTAAAAGAAACACTTGGATGTTACATTGATACATACATACAAAAGATTTTTTTAGAAATACCCGTGACTGCTGCCATCTATAAATTTTCTGAGTTAACGATACGAATTTAAATCGGTTCCTGTTTTAGTCCACGGATACCCACAACCCAGAATAACATCAACGAATCGATCCGAAACTACTAAGTGATACGCCGACGCCCGTCAGGACGCCTGCGTCGTTATCCTTCGACGCCCTGCTCCGCCCATCAGCAGCGCTGCCATGGATAGTGCATCCCTAGCCACCATGGACAAGGATGCCTTACGAAAGCAGATTGACAATTTGAAATATCAGGCTTCGATGGAGCGTTGGACTTTGTCCAAATCCATCGCCGCGTAAGTTTACCCTTGTTTTTTTTTCTCAAATCTTTTATTTTTAGATTTGTTTAGTGATAAGATCAAGTCGGGTTTAGTGAGATTTTTCGAAATGAATCGGTGTGTGTGACTACCAATTAGTGTCTACATTGCATGGCTTTTCATACCGAGGTTATATGGTTTATTTTTAGATAGGCTTTTTGGAACACCTACGTTTTGTTTTAAAAAAGTATGATTGATGTCAATTAGAGAGTAGTGTGAAGAAAATTCATTCTTCTTTTGATTATCGACTTGATCAATTTTTTTTTACCAGGTGTTTAAAAAAACGGCTATTAACTTTATAAAAGACTAAATTTAACATGGTCGATATGTAAACTGTAAAAATGTGACAAATACTATGAAAATTTCAAATAAACATTGAAAGTTGGTAATGTTGATCAGACAAATACACTTTTTAAGGCCATGAATAAATTCGTATTTTGTTTTAGTTGACTTTTTTATTCATAAAAAACAGTAAGATTACAATTAATTTTAGTCAAATATTAAAAGAATATTAAAAATAAACAAATGTTCAGTTTCCTAACAATTGTGCATCGCATTACTTTATGGAGGATATAAAACATTATTTTATTATTCGATGCAGGAGCTTTATCACCTTGAATACGTTTTTAGATGAATATGAATTTTGCACACAAATAGACCCAGTTAGAAGTACGATAACCCCTTTTAATTGTTTATTAGTATTTTTTTAATCTAATTCTTATTGTAATAGTTGGGTACGTAAATACATGCATAATTATAAAATGAGTTAAGCCTATGAAGTGAATTGATCTCTGTACCAACATAAATTACGACATATTAATGTTGTTAAAAGAATATCAACGTGCTCAAATTTGAATAAAGCAACTGCTACTCCAAAGGGGGAAGTATGACTTCCGATTTAATCAAAAGTTATCGCACTGTTAATTTGAATTTAAAAGGATACAATAATAATGAAGAATTTCCTTTAAACAATTAATTTTACAGAGAGAATCAATATCAACTTTTATAATTTTTGAAAAAATATATTAATTATACCTGTGGTGCAAAATTAGCTGAACAACTAAAAATTCATGAAATTTTGACAATCAATATTTTCAATACCACTTATCGTATTCCAATGTTTTTTTTTTAATTGTAGCCCTTTTATGGGTGTATAACATACTGTAAGGGGATGTCCAAAAACTAACATCTTCATATTGTACAGGGTGTATAAATATTCAGGTTTTTTTCATCAAAGTTTAATGTCTTCCACGGACAACATCGGATAGTTGAGGCTTTCACAAACTATCCCATGATGTAGCCGGGTGTTTCCTGAGCATTTTTTTTTAAAGATTAATTTATCTTGGATCCTTCCAAAGATATTCAATTTTCTAACATTTCTTGCATTTTTTCGCATTAAATTAATTAAAATCAAAAACACTCAGTGGACGGTACGCAGAAGACTTATAGAAAGTAGTCTCAAGGCATATGTGCCAATAAAAGCCCCAAAACTACAGAGAAAAACAGGTTGGAAAGATATTCATTATCAAACACAAAATGCAAGAAATGTTAAAAAATAGAATATCTCTGGAAGGGTCCAAGATAAATTGATTTTTAAAAAAGAAGACATGAGGCTATAGCCCTCTATCGTTATTAGAAGTCTCCGCTACCTGGTTTCGTCCACAGAAGATGTTAAACTTTGATGAAAAAACAAGACACTTTTTATTCGCCCTGTACAATATGTTGCTTTTATTTTTTGGGCATCTCCATACCACAGGAGATTCACCCATATCAGGGCTACAATTGAAAAAAAAAAATATTGGAATACGATAAGTGGTATTGAAAATATTGATTGTCAAAATTTCATGAATTTTTAGTTGTTCCGCTAATTTTGCACCTCAGTGTATTAAATTAATTTACAGAAGGAAAATATATAAAATTGCCTTAGAAAATAATGGTTGTTACAGAATTCTGAAATTTAATAAACTATTCCTGATTCTTCGACATAGTTTCGAACTCTTGATTAGCTATTTGCAATTCTCATTTGCACAGATGAGGACGAATTAAACAAACCCCCAACTGGAGATTTATTCGTTGACCTAAATTTTAACTTGAGAAAAGCTCGGCTTTTCAGTTGTAATTACGAGCGTTAGTAAACTTAATAAAGCAAAAATAGCTTTAATATTCCAACTAGGATAGAGGATGGAACAATTTCCAGTTTTCTATATTTATTAACTAAAATAATGTCCTAATTTCTCGTTGACACGCGGTAATAGATTATACAGTATGTGTTGTGGATTAGTTAATTTCCCTAAGCCGCTTAAAGAGAGCATATTTGATTTTCAATATGTTTCATTATAAACTGGGTATTTCCCTATATTTTTTTATTTTATTTTTTAAATATTTCTTTAATTTCAATTAATATTCGTTTATATTAAACAAATATAAATTTTTAACTTGATTTTCATAACTTTTCAAATTACCCTATACAAAATAATGTAAATTTTTCAAGATATTAAATTTCGAAAACTTTTTGATAAAACAGGAAAGAACATATAATAAAATATTCTAATTCTAGAATAGTCTAATACATATTTTTCACTTTTCAATTTTGGCTGGTTGCCAGACCATCGGGACAACGAGATTTGAAAATCGATGATTTATACAAGTCATTCTAATCTAAAAAAAAAAGAACAACTCAAGTTTTTTCTCGTTAAACAAGAAACTTTCAAAATCTATAGAATGCGACAAAATGTTTATTAAATTGCTTTTATGCCTAAAATAAGATGATACCTTCCATTTCTGAATAGAATACTCCTCCAATAATACCATTTATAAGGTACATTTATCGTAAGTCAAACATATACTACATTCGTTTAAGAAATTGGAAATACTCTATTTTTTGTCACGATGCACTAGATCTTGAGTCAGGTCTTGTATAATACTTCTTTTAGGCATATGAGACTGAATGAGTCGTTTAAGAAGATATGGAAAATTGAATAACATATTTTATTTTGCAGAATGCGTGAATATGTTGAAGAAAACGAGAAAAATGATCCGTTGATTCACGCTCCGGACAAAAAGAACAATCCATGGGCCGAGAAGGGCAAATGTGCCATCATGTAGAATTTTCAACCACACATAATTAATTTATTTATATTTTCGTTGCCTTTTTTGATAGTAGTTTTACTCATTATTAAAAATTTAGCATTTATCAGCACCACCCAACCTCAACGGGCAATATTCGAATTTATTCTCGATATTCTGGCTCTAGAAGACCTTGCACGTTTTCAATGAACAAAAATTGTGACATTCTTACTATTGTTGTTATGTAGTTGAAATACTCAAACGCATTATTAGTATGTACTTAATAATAAAACAAAATTGCAACATATAAGGTGCATGCATCTGACGTAGTACGTTGCCCGCCAACTAATTTCAATCCTCCGGTGGGGGGGGCTTCTATTACGCAATGCAAATCTGTCTTCGGGAAACATTATATTTAAATCGTAAGTTTTAGGAATGATAATAATAATTAAGTAACTTTTGTGGTATGTTAACAAATTTAGATAAAAGAAACACATGACCCTCAAAACGACAACGTCAGCAAAAGAAATTCAAATAATTCTCGTGTAGTCGTCTTATTATTTTATTTAATTTTAAGCAAGTTTTCACAAAAAAAGCAGTCATCATTTGGCGAGATATTGACGTTTGCACATTTCAACTCCAATTTTAACATCGTGACTCTTATTGTTTAAACTTGCTTAAACTAAAAGTGATTTTAAATAAGTATTTAGAAGACAAATCATAATATTAATTTCGTTTTTACCAATTAATTAATTATTAATGATAATAATAGAATTTTTATTCCATTTTTTAGGCTAATTCTAATAAATTTTATAATGTAACATCTAGTCAAGAAATCGCCTTGTTACCTCAAACAACATTTTACGATATTCACCCAACTATGATTTCCTGAGCAGAGAATGTTGTTGATAGAGAAAATTTTAATGTTTTTCACGAATAATCAAGCGAATCAAAAACGATGAAAAAAATTGTTAAGGGAGATAGAATATGCATTTCAAACATTTAATAATTCAATTATTGAAAAAGAAGAGTAACCACAAATCCTTTTTAGGCTTCTATAGCTTTAATATCGCTTCCCTTTCTTCTAGAATTAACTTTTATGTAAGCATGTAAAAATTCTCGCTTTTTATATGCTTACATTCTTTCCCGATGTCATTATGTTAATCTTATGTATGACGTAATAATCACTACTAATTGTTAGGTAGTACTATTATCGACTATTAATGTTTAACGCCCTGTATATTGTAGTGTACAGGGTATTTAGATAATTAATAAAACATAAACTAATTAATAATCTATTATCTAGTTAGTGTTGTAAGGTAAGACCATACAAATTACCAAAAATTTACTTTTAAGAACCACAATATTGACTTTTCAACCAATTCCGATTGCTCCTAATTGGAAATAATTTTTCTCGAATGTGACAAAAGGGCGATTATACGGGAAATGTTGTTGATGGTATTTTGGTCATTTCTTTTCAACTCGTATTAATGTATTTGTAGGGAATATTTCATGTAATGTAATTTTATCTAATGTATCAATAAAAAATGTAAACAATAAGACATAAAGTTTTCGAGTTTTCTGAAATTTCGTGCGTTTTTCAAAATTTCCTTTTCTATATGTGGTCATGATAGTCTAAATCGATTCTATGATGTTGATGATGATGATTTATTTTTATTAAAGATTTTTAAAATGAATGACAGGGTTAAAAAATACAAATACATATGTAGAATGTTCTAAACACATTTCTTGTTTTTCAACACAAATACTCCATCTAATTTCGCTGGCATCACTTTCGGTTTCTTTTTGGTACTTTTCATCACCTCAAAGGTAGTAAACTCAGGAAATTTCGTTATTTTCGTAATCGCATATCTAATATCGGTATTGTGTTCATGTTGCCCATGTATCTCTAAACAATCTTCCGAATGAGTCGTAGTGGTACTGTTATTACAAGCAGCAATTGATATTCGAGTATTTAAACCGCACTGTCCACACTTCTTTTTTATGGTTGATGTTTTTGTTATCAGTGCTACCGGACAGTACTGTAAGCAGGTGCAAGAAGTTGAAGAATCCTTTGTGGTGTCGGTTTCGTTAAACTGTGATGCGCAGTTCTTCAAATTTGGACAAGTTTTAATACACGTGCAAGATGTAGTCGAATCCTGAGCGATTCGATGGTTCGATGTTGTTGAGTCTTTCAACAATTTCTTCAAGCAAGATTCAATAGTATTACTGGACAATGAATCTATAAGAGATTTACAAGAGCAACAAGGACCACACACCTTTCTTTCAGCCTGAATTCTAACTTTTGTCCTAGTTGGTTTATGAGACTGTTGAGGTGATTGACCATTGTGTGACAACGATCTATGACTTCTGTGACGATGCGATCTTCCATGGTGAGATTGATGCTGATGATGATGTGGAGATTTATGATGATTTGGACGATGATTATGGCGAGAACTATGATGCAACTCGTGAGTCGAAGGTTGACGGCTATGGTGTGCTGAGTGTTGTCTACTATGAGAATGAGATGAATGTGCTGACTGATGTTGACTGGGATGTCGGAATGAATGTGATTCATGATGATCACTGTGCGACGGTCCAGAATGATGAGCATCTTTTGTAGAATGATATCTACTTTGATGCGTTCCAGAATGCTGAATATGATGATGTGAACTATGGCGAACGCCATGAGTTGAGGGGTGTTGACGCTGATGATGACTCTTATAAGGAGAGTGATGTCGGGAATGATGACTCTCATGAGGTAAATGGTATTGACTACGGGAATAATGATGATGTCCCGATTCCTGATGCTTATGACTATGATATGGATGGTGACTTTCAGTTAACTTATCTTCACAATTGCAACAATTGCAACAAATGCATTCTCCTTCTAAGGAATAGTTTTTTCTAATATATGGAGAATCCTCGGCATCAAAACCATTATATAATTCATCATGATGTGGACTGTGAAGACGATGATGATGAGCATATACTCGATGCGGTTCATAATGATGAGAGGAAGTTGTGTGGTGTGGACTATGATGACGAGGAACTTCATGATGATGGGAAATTTCATGATGGGGACGTTGATGATGGGAAACTTCATGATGTCGGGAAATTTCATGATGAGGACTGTGGTGATGAGAAACATCATGATGTCGACTGTGATGACGGGAAACTTCACGATGGGGACTGTGATGGNATTACAAACGCACTAACATTATATAAAATATGGATTTCAATTCAACAAATCTACAATTACGTTTAAATAAAAAATAATAACTTATTTTTCAAATCTCTTTCCTTTCAATTAATTAGCCAAGATTTATAGTCTTCTTCAAAGCAAATAAAATTAAATTCTTTTTTGTAATTTCCATTTTTATATTTTAGGACCGACTTAATTTACAGTTACTCCAGATAAGCCATCGGTCATAAGCGATAAATTTTCTGAACTTAGTAATATTTTTGTGTCGGAAACGATGTTGAATTGAACAATCCAGTACATCCTACCTCATTCCGCTAAAGGTTAAGCCAGACCTAAAATTCAATATAATAAAGTTCAGAAAAAGAGATGGATGTACATATTTATAATAATAATTGGTAGTACCTTGGTGGAGAGAGAGCTTCTTGTCTGTAGCAAATATTAAGAACAAAAGTATTATACAGCATATTTCCATGTAAGAGAACATTGAAACTAATTTTAGCTCTAAATTCCTCAAATCAGTCAAGACTCAAATGTGACAAAGTAGTAAAATTAATTTCCTTGAACTCTTTCGATAATCTTTTACCGGTAGGCTATTCCGGACCTAAAATTTACCATTTATTAAAAAATAAAATATTCAAAATCTTAAAATATTATACCTGTGTGGAGACTGCGTTTCTATTCTGATGTTATAAATGAATCGATTAAAGAGAAATATAAGTCTAATGATTTTATGGATATTTTACCTGGAGTTACCATAATCTGAGCTCGTCCTAAAAAATCGGGTTTGTTACTTTAATTAAACGTTGACCACTAAATTTTTACTTTGTTGGAGATCCAGATTCTGACCTAAGGTAATAAATACATACATGTGTACTTGATAAATATCATTAAACTGTTATCTAACTATATTACCTATAACCACTCTGAGCTGATTTAGATCTGGAATTTCAAAAGGTTTACTTCCATACAATTGAGATTGAAAAAATGTATACTTTACCTGAAGCCCTCATAACCTGTACTTGTCCTAAAAAATTGAGTTTATTATTTTTTTAAATGTTGACCTACTACTTTTTACCTTGGTGAAGATCCAGATTCTGGCCTAATACGTGAAAAATAAATACATATAAATACATGTATGTACTTAACAAATATTATTAAACTTTTATATAAATAGATTTATTACCTGGAACTGCTCTGAACAGATCTAGATCTAAAATTTCAAAGGATTTATATGCAATTAAAATTGACAATATTTCAAAGTTTTACCTAGAGCCGACATAACCTGAACCTGATCTAAAATGTCGAATTTGTTAGTTTTTTTAAATGTTGTCTTATTACTTCTTACCTTGGTGAAGATCCAGATTCTGGCCTAATACAGGAAAAAAATCATACATATATATACTTAATACTTAAATATCACTAAACTTTTATATAAATAAATTACCTCGAACTGCTCTGAATCGATCTAGATCTAAAATTTCAAAGGATTTATGTGTAATTAAATTTGAAATTATTTCAAATTTTACCTGGAACTGACATAACCTGAACTTGGCCTAAAAAATCCAATGAATTACTTTTTTAAAAACATTAATTTATTCATTTTTACCCTGGTGAAGATCCATATTCTGGCCTAATACAAAAAAAGATAAATTTATAATAAATATCATTAAAGTTTTTATATATAGATTACCTAGAACCACTCAAATCGGATTTGGATCTAAAATTTCAAAGGTTTACATAAAAGAATAGTTACAATTAAAATTAAAATTATTTAATATTTTACCTGGAGAATCCATAACCCAAACCTGATCTAAAAATCGAATTTTTTACTTTTTTAAAAGTTACCTTATTAATACGTACCTTGGTGAAGATCTAGATTCTGGTCTTAAAATCCAAAAGAAATTTAATAAATATCATCAAACTTTTTTAGAAATAGATTACCTAGAAATGCTTAAATCCGATCTAGATCTGTAATTTCAAATAGTTCGCATAAATAAATACAAAAAATTAAAATTAATATTTCAATTTTTAATTTAAACATTACGATCGAGTTTTTTTATCTGGACACACATGACAAATATCGAATAGAGCTGACAATCCTGCCAAAATTTGTTCATCAACTGTTGGACCCAAAATAGTGCCAAAAATATTAGGGCCGCAAAAACAATCCTAAAAACTTTATTCAACTGTTTTCATTTAGGTTTGTATATAAACAATTACGTCAGTCATCTTCTTCACAAGTTTTCCTCGTTTTCTTGATGAACTTCTACTTCTTTGCCTATAATCTGACGGGTAGCTTCTTTCATAACTTTTAGACCTAAAACTACATTGTAAACTTAATTATTGCAAATATTCCAATTCTAGCCTCGAAGGATAGCCCGTGTCTATTGTATTTGATTGGTTTCCGCTTCTACTGCGGTCACTTCGAACTGGACTAGATGTACTGCGACTAAAGCTCCTTCCTTAAATTTATTTTTTATTATAAAGTTTGAAATAAATAAAATTTTAACCAGATGGTAAGGGAGAATATCCTGTATTTCTACTTGACATTTTTCTTTTACAGATTTGTGAAATTAAACACTGGATCTTTGAAATTATAATTTTAAAACACCGAAAAAAGTAACTGTCATTGTCATCAGCTTACCAGTAAACTTTTCCTGTTTTTTGTTGCGTTATTTACTATGGTGACTATTTATTGTTGTATTTTATATAAAATTGTTTATTAATAAAATTCCTCTAATTCGATTTCTGGGACTAACAATAAGCATCATAAAATGAATCTATAAAATTAATATTGCAACAATCATCCAACACTTTAGAAATATTTTTGTTTATAAACTTTTAGCTAAAGCTGACAACTGCGTGCAAGGCCTTGGTCTTCTTGGTTGGTGAAAATTCAAAGAGCAGCAAATTTTCCACATCAGAACCCGTCGGTTTCTTTACAGAAACACCTGGTAAAGATAGACATGCAGATAAGTAACGTAAAGACACCACGATATCAACCCAGAAGTCGAGAAGAGAGAGTGTGGCCCCCCTGACACAGTGGCTTAGCCTGTTGCGAGTAGGTTTACTCAGTCAGTGTGTCGATGTACTAACCACGTAACCTGCTTCAGATAGTCAGCTGGTATAGACATTAAGAAAAAAAAGAAAATTAAGTTCGGACATGAACGTGCCAATTCAAA
The DNA here is from genome assembly GCA_013372445.1 of Hypothenemus hampei. Taxonomy (NCBI): domain Eukaryota; kingdom Metazoa; phylum Arthropoda; class Insecta; order Coleoptera; family Curculionidae; genus Hypothenemus; species Hypothenemus hampei. The sequence continues at coordinate 419,509 of JABRWK010000017.1, read as the reverse complement.
TTTAGTTGTCGGTAAGTAAGTGATTTTTACATTAAAATTAATTAGTTAAGAATGCAAGGAACCTATTACGAAATTCCTCTTCAAATTTCAACTTGTTTCAGCTTTCCATTTTTATGAGGTAGCATCATGCAGGAGAAGTGTAAATCAATAACTTTGAGAGACGCAAACAATAACACGTATCCAACGCCAGTTAACAACAATTTAAACGGAAATAATAACGTGCCAGGTGCGAAACAGAGAAGTATTCAAGTGACGGCCAAGGTTCTTTTTGGGTCCGTTCATGCCATCAATAGACTTAAGGAGACAGAGAAAGCAGCTAGGGAAAATAAACGAATTTAACATGTAAGTAACATATGCAGTATGACCAATAGTCAATTTGATGTCTAGTTTTGGCAAAGTGAAATCTTATTCAAGAGAAAATTGGGTGTATCACTTTCTTTGCCCAGGGTCAGTGTCAAGGTGTTTGTTAAGTTTATTTCTTTCTCTACTTGCCGTTGGTGAAAGTGATTTGATAAATGCTTGCGTATTTTCGTATGCACTTTCCTAATTCTTCCTTCTAATATCTATACCTAGAATATTCGTATATTTACTTTCACCCCAAACGGGTTTTGAATAAAGTTAAACTGGAATTAAAGGAAAGTTGTATCAGATCAATTAACAAAAACAACCACAACAGCATTGGCAAAAAAGGCGGATATGGCGTTCCGAATTAAATATAACTGTTTATTATGACGAAGATACGAGATGAACATCCAAAGTTTTAAGAAATTCTTTAGTTACATTTGTGTGTTGCGTGTGACTGTTGCTGGTTGTTCGCAATAACATATTTAGTAGGTTACCTTAAAGATATCCTTTCTTTATTTTAATGATGTGGCTAAGGTGAGTTCATATCAGTTAATGTTCAAAGATTTCTAAAAATGTAATTATCCTATGTCGCACGAACAGAAAAACGCATTTATAATGACTTCCTGGTGGCCGGTTTTCCCAAGCAAAATGAAGAAACATCTTATCGAATATTCTATTAAATTTTCTTGTAAATGCATTGTGCATTTTGCAAGCAGTTACGTCACTTAACACGTTTTGTAACATTTTCAGTTTCTTCTTTCTTCGATTTGATAAGAAGGCGTTTGTGGTTGTGCAATAAAAATGTATAATCAATTATCCCTAAATTTCATTTTTTTGAATCTTCAATTTTTACCTGGTTATTTTTGTCGATATGAAGAATACTGCCAGATGTACATTGCATTTCAGCAGTATACATTTTCTCATGCAACTTATTCCATAGCCTCTTGAAATTGTTTAGTAACATTCTTACGAGTTCTTTTCTTCCTTGTGCAACCATACATACACCGTGTCCATTTACTAATTGTAAGTGTCAAATATTACAGGATAGTTTTTTAAATGATTTTAAAGCAAAAAATGCCCATAAATACGATGTTAGAAGCCTTTATATTAAAAGATATAGAATGTTAAAAAGTGTGTTTTTCTTCATACTGTTTTTTTAGAATTTTATACACTTTTATTAGAAACGCTACTTCTAATTTCGAGTTTGTTATAAAAAAACGATAATTGTTTCAGTGAAATGTTAATGTATGTTTAATTATCAAGTTTTGTGTGTGTATACAGATGCATGTTTTACGAAGTAATTCGAGACCGGTGGCAGATGTGACAAAAATGAGAAGGATATTAAAAAAGTCAATGTCGTAAAAAAAAATTGCCGTGAGTTTATAGAACCATGACTCCTGAAAAACAGTACCTTTTACAAAATTTAAACTTTTAATAATAACTACTTGGAAGTAGCTTAAAATGTAATTAAGTGCAGAAAATTTCAGAAAACATTGTTAAAAAATACCAGTTCTACGGTCGGGAAAACCAAAAATATCTATATGTAGTTTTTTATATAACTAGTGTACTTAAAAAAAAACCATGAATTTATATGTCACTTTTCTTTTGAAAATCACTTGAAAAACTCCCTATAAAATATTTACAACTCGTTAAATTACACACTGTATACGTTCATGTGTTTGATATTAAATATCTTTAATTCCAATTTCTATTTCAGATTATCTTCTTTTATATTCTACATAGTATTTATTTTCCCATTGACCACTGACCAACAGACGCTACTCAACAACAATCAACGAATAAAACAACTCAATACGGACTTGCTACACGTTGAAAATTATTTTCTCACATACAATAGTAAACAAGAACAAAACGAAAATAGGTTTAAGTATTTTAAAAACTTTAAAGTTGGAAATGGAAACTTTTCTCATAATGGAGGTGACAAAGTTAAAGAGTCTCGTCAAAAAGAAATTTCTGACGCCATGGATCATGGAATTCGATCACTAAACGAATTAATTGAAGTTAAAGAACCTTATTTATATAAACTAGGTATATATATCTGCAATTAAAATTAAGAAGATTGTGTAAGAAAATCTATATATTTTCATAGGATTTTTTCTTAACGAACATCGAACCAGCAGCTAAGGTGGCCAGCTTTGGCTCACCCAAATCCCCTAGGGCCCATTTAATCTCTCAAATTGGTTATGCTACTCTAGAAGCCAGCAAAAAATTAGCCGAGAGGTAAGTGTTATTTTTTTAAATGGTTAATTAGTATCTTTTTAAATAGTTGCGCAAACAAATGAAAAATCCTAAACCAAAACAATTTCAAAATGTTCTTTCGAGTAATTTTTATGGCACAATACTGTGCAGTATCCAATTAAACATTCTGTCTACAAAACGAAGTGTTTTTGATGAAAGCCCGTCACCGTTGTGGTTTATCAATTTGAAACCGTGAAATTTCCAGGAATAGTTATTCCTTAATCTTTGTTAATGGCAATTTATATCTGTTATTGGGCAATACAAGAAAATATTGAAACAATTATTAATCCCAATCAAGTTACGTTATTTTAAAATTAAACGAACCACTGTGTTTATTGAAACATTTTATTGAATAAGATCTTTTAATGTTGAAACAATTAAATAAGACTTTGTTATTTAAATTACACATAGAAGAAGTCAGAGAAATTTTTCTTTTTATTTAATTCTGTTCTGTTAATTTTCCAAATTAAAATTTCATAAAATTGTTCAAGTTATTGATTATGAAGTGAAAAAATTAGATTAACTGCACGTAATCAATTCATATTTCAAATTTAGTTTACGTCAAGAAAAACAAGGTAATTTGAAATATCACTTTAGTGATTACCAATGCCTTCAAAAACGAGTAAAAAACTGATGTAATTACGCACCAAATTAAAAATCATTTATTACAAGAAATTACTTCCGACGACGTTTTGTACTTTTTTTTCTCAATCATCAAGATTTCGCGTGATAACGAATCAATCAATTACTTGTATTCTCTTTTGGAAAGCTAATATAAACAGCAAAACATCAACTTTAAAAGATACCCAAAAACGTGTAAAAGAAAGTTAACCGGTGAACGACAATCAATTCAATCAACCGTACAAACTCTTCCTTACCATTAATAGGCTTGGGGGGAAAGTTGGGGCAATATAGTGGGGTATTAAAATGCACGTTTTAAAGATCAATAATGCAAGATCAATTCGTGCAGTTGCTTTTAACACCTCATCCTGTTAGTTCTAGTGAATTCTTGAGTTTGTTTTTCTTGAGATGGATTTTACTTAAGTTTTTTCGAAATTCAGGTGATTATTTTCAATTATATTGGATCTTGTGATCACGATTTGAACATTTCTAGATAATTAAGTATGACAAAAATCGAAAGTTGGGTACGCCCGATGTCCACTCACTTTCACATGTTTCCCTTTTAGCACTTAAAAAAATGTCGAAGCAAAATCGCGGCCTAGTGACCTAAAATTTAGATTTTAAATATTTTCGCTTTACATACAGGGCGTATTTTGCAGGTATCCAGTAAACAATAGACGATGCTGTAATAGCATAATGTTTGGATCAAAATCAATTAATTTAACCCCACGTACACTAGTAGCGAAGTGGACAATAACAGAGATACAGGGTGTCAAATATAGCGCTTTATTTTACTTTTTTGTTATTTTTCTCTTAAATAGCAACAAATAATTTTACAAAACTGAATATACAAGTATTATTTATTATCAACAAACCGAATATAATTGTAAATTTTACAATATTCGTAGAGGCCACCAAGCGTAACGTTCGATATGTGATAAATTGTTGTAATTTTTTTGTGACATAGTATACATACGTTTTACTTCGTTACATTGTTTCTTCTACATTTTTGACATAAAACCTTTACTTGCCAATATTGCCTTATGCAATTATTCTCAAGAAAATTGCTTTTAGCACTAGTGGTGCATACTGAAATATTATTTTTATTATAATTGAAAACGCCATTATTTTCTAAATAATAAATGCAGATTAATTTAAAAAATCTATAACTTTTCGATAAACAAAAAAGAAATAATTAATTGTTTTTACGCAAATCTTCAAAATGCCTTCTAATTTGATTAACTTTCAAATTCAAATAGGTACGCTTGTAGCAAAAATGACTTTAAGGTGTTGCTTTTGATGTAAAAAATGTAGAACACATTATTTTACGAACTAAAACATACGTATAGTGTTGTGCTACAAAAAAGTACAACAGTTTAATTACACATCAAACGTCGCTCGCCAGTTATATTAGGCTTGTTCATAACAAAAAACCCTTGTATGTAAACTTTTGTGAAATTATTTTTTGTCATCCAACAGAAAATAAAAAAAAGTAAAATAAAATTCAACATTTTACACTCCTATATCTTTGTTATTATTGAATTTGATATTAGGGTAAGTTGAGTTAAATTGACTTATTTGAGTCTAAGTATAACGCTGTTATAGTTGGCCACTTCCTTACTAGACCCTGTGTATATAAAAAAACAATTAAAAGAATAAAAGAACGAACTTACCAAAAATAAACATATGAAAATTAATCGAAAATTCATCTAATTTCTCTTTCTTAAACAGATAATTTGTTATATCTACTTGTCGTTATTTTTATTACCTACTTAGTTGCGGTCTTACATTGTAAAAAAGTATTTTTAATAGGTACGTAATGCAAAGATGAGTAAAAATGTGCCAAATACATATAATGTGAACGAAACAAGTCGTAAAATGCTGTTGAGTGTTTGCATTGAAAAATACCTTTTCTCTCACTAATAAATTAGTAAAAAAATAAAAGAAATTTCTAACTGAATGAAAGTTAATTATTTCCATTTTAATTTTTTCTTGCTCAAAAATTAAGTAGCAAACTAGTACTTTGTATATCATATTAATTTCTTATACATGCTAAAAACAAACTAAATAACCGCAACCATACTTAGCAGTTTTGTAATGTTTACTTAAGCGAAAAAGCACCTTGTATATTTTTTTCATATGATTTGTATTGTATTATTTTAAACCATTAACGGATTGAATTCAACCATCCATTTCACTTCGTACAAATTTCGTATAAAAAACAAAATGAAAATAGGATATAGGGTCACTTTCATTTCATGAAGCCCAATCAACTGTTTGTAATCAGTTATAATTCTTTCTTTATATTTGAATATATTTCTTCAAGAGAAAGGAAATCCACAAAATTGTCGATTAAGCATATTCGATCGAATTCTAGCAATAAAAATTTGCTTTCACATAACCACATCTCATTTACAACTTTTATTTTGTCCACCTACTTATAAATAGGTATATATTTTTCCGTTTTAAATTTATTCTATTTGATGAGCAGTTTTTTTATAGATCAGTTACATTGTCGATTTTAAATGTCTTTTTTCACTTTCTTTTCCTAAACGCTTACTTATCTAAAGTTTTTGCTCGATTATCGGTAAAAAAATTAGTTGAAAGAGAACAATAACAGGTGAAAGGAACTTGGAATTCGTTTCGGTTAAATGGATTTTGATGTCCGGCTAAAATCGGTGAATTTTTCTTACAGTTTACATAAAACTAGCGGCCGTCAACCTCCTGGAATTCCGCTTGATTTACAATCAAGATTAAGCCTCGAAGAATGTCCATTTAATAATGAACCTCCACCAACTCCAAGATGTTCGCCATCTACTCAAAGGTATCGCACTTTTGATGGAACCTGTAATAATTTTGAACATCCTTCCAGAGGTTCAGCTCTAATACCTATGCAACGATTTTTGCCGCCCGTTTATGAAGATGGTAATATATTAATGAATACTTTTCTTGAAGTCACTACACATAAAAAAAATGTGTTCAAATTTCAGAGATCCTCAAATTTAAAAGTTTTATTTCTTCTAGGAATCCAAAGTGTAAGACTGTCAGTGTTCGGTACCAATCTTGCATCACCACGCCAAATCAGCACTCGAATCCATTCAGATAGAAATCGTGAAATCAAATCAGTGACATTGATGTTCACTCAATGGGGTCAGTTTATAGATCATGATCTAACATCGACTGTCAAATCTAGAGGCTTTAATGGCTCCATACCTAGATGTTGTGAAGATGGAGGAAGACGAATTTTACCTTTACAATTCTTGGTATGCCAGTGAGTGATTTATTTGTGCAACCATGATAAATTTTAGAATTTTTTAAGTAGCACCCGTCATGTCTTCCAATAGAAATACCAAGAAATGATCCATTTTTCAGTCAATTTGGTTTAGGATGTATGGAATTTATTCGTAGTTCACCCTCAACTACTATAAACTGTGAATTGGGTTGGAGAGAACAAATAAATCAAGTTACATCGTACCTTGATGCTTCTACAATCTATGGTAGCGATCGAGACGTTGCCAATTCAATGAGGACCTTTCGCAACGGTACAATTCAATATTTTAATTTAAAAATCTACCACTCATTTACATTGTATTTCAGGGATGATTTTTTATGGAAGTCAACCAGACAACAATCTCTTAGATGTAAATCTATGTAAAGCTGGAGCAGTAGCGGAGGATTGTATGCAACCGGGTGATAGTAGGCTGAATGAAAATCCAGGCCTTATAGCTTTGCATACAGTCTTCGTGAGGTACCACAATAGAATTGCAAATATTCTTTCTAGAATGAATGCCCATTGGAATGATGAAAAAGTATATCAGGAAACTAGAAGAATTGTTGTTGCAGTTATTCAACATATCACCTACAAGTAATGTAAATGATGGATGTTAATGTCAACTTAATTTGAGATTCTATTGTAGAGAATACCTTCCTATTGTGGTCGGACCTGATGTAATGGATTTGTTCGATTTAAGAGTTGCTAAATCAGGGTATTATGAACAATACGATCCCAAAGTGAATCCAACTGTTTCTAACTCGTTTAGTACTGTTGCTTTTCGATTTGGTCATAGTATGGTACAAAATTCCTTTATACGCTCGAATAGTAATCACCAGCCTCTACCAAATAGTGAGACCATTAATAATATTATACAGAATTTATAAGTTAATCATTCAAATATTTTTAGATGTAACTTTTCATGAGGAATTTTCAAATCACGAGAACATATGGAGTCCTGGGTCTGTGGATCGTCTTCTTTTAGGATTCATTAATCAACCTTCCCAAAAACGAGATGAGTTTATTTCGAACGAACTGACAAATCATCTATTTCAATTTTCTGGACCTTTTGGTATGGATTTGGCGGCCATTAACATACAACGTGCCCGTGATCATGGGATACCTCCGTATACGTATTGGAGGGAACCTTGCGGTTTAACACCTGTAAAAAAATGGAGCGATTTAGATGAAATAATGAACACGAACGTTAATAGTCGAATACAATCTTTATATTCTCACGTGGATGACATTGACTTGTTTACTGCGGGTTTAGCGGAAAAACCTTTAAGAGGTGGTGTAGTGGGACCGACTTTTGCTTGCATTATCGCACAACAATTTCAAAATTTACGAAAAGGAGATAGGTTTTGGTACGAGAACCAATTTGTCGAATCAGCATTTTCGCCCATGCAACTGCAAGAAATCCGAAAAGTGTCATTGAGCCAAGTTCTTTGCGAAACTATGGATGAATTTGAAACCGTTCAACCATTCGTATTCTTGTCGGCCGATAGTTTTTTTAACATTAGAGTTCCTTGCCGGAGTGAATTTAAACATTTTGATTTAGCCGCTTGGCGTGAAACACCCTTCGACTTGAACAACGACCTAACACTGACTAAACAATTGAAACGACGTAAAAGAGCTAATAAATCGAAATCACAGAAAAGCAAAACGACTAAATTAATAAAGACTACTTCGACGTCTACAACACAAAACAAGACTAAACAAAATGAAGTGAAATTCAGAAATGCAACCAACGTATTGGAATCCTCAAATAATAATCGACCATTACAAGTTAATATCAATATTCAAGTTTTACATCAACCAACTAATACTAAACGACCTATGATTACAAGTAAACCAGAACATAATTATGTGGTTTTGGTTACTCCACGACCTACTACAACCAGAAGACCGTTTACAAACATAACTTACCCAACGTTTCTCTACAGCCAAGCTTATAACAAACCTGACAATTACAACTTAGCGACGAATAAACCGCAATTCCTAAACAATATGATAAATTATGCTTCAGTAAATGTACATAAACGACCTAATATACATTTGAACACTTATAGACCGACTATTTTTGAGGATCAACCATTTTCTGTATCAAATAAACCAACACAATACTATTCAACTAACAAACCGTTACAAAATAGTTACTCTTTATCTAGTAATAATTATTTTAATGAAAAACGACGACCCCAATTGGATGGACTAGACGACATTTTTATGGAATTTTTCTATAATTCTGATCGCACTGTTGAATCTGCCATTAACATTAACGACAAACTTGACTTTTAATTAAAAAAATCTGACTGGATTGAACCTTAACAAGATGCCGACTTGATAAACCTTGACGTTGAACAAAAATTTTACAAAAATTACTCTAACTGAACATGAACTAATGAGAAACTGACTCCGTAAAGGACTTAAGCATGATAGCATTGAAGAGCGAGTAGATTTTTCTAAGAAGTGTGGAAACATCAAAACAGAAAATTTAATAATAACGACATCAAAACCATTATAGTTTTCTGATAATATACATAGTATTTTTTCCAAACGAGACGGCACACAAATTTTTAAAACTTACTTAACACCAGTACAAGATCAAATAAAATAATACTACTTTACGTACTAAAATTTAAAACAATTACAGAACGGACAGTGACAAAAGACATTTCCTTAGATTTAATAAAATTTAATAACAAATACATATACTGTTTCTTGTAAATAACACTAGATTCATTTTGTAACCAGCTAAAGTGCTGCCAATGTGGGTGATAAAAGATTTATAGCGTATTAATTTATTTATGGAAACTAATAAATATTTATTTTTTATTTTGCTTTACTCATTTCCTTAATTGTTATAGTTTATTAGAAATCATCGTCGCTGTTTTGCTCTGAAAGTTTATTGTTAGCAGTTTTTCTTCCTGAAGGTGCCCCTCGATCTAATCCAGACAATTCCAGAGCCAGGGATTCATCCTCGGAATGCATCAGTTCAGGTTCATCCTTGTCAATAAATAAATCATCAGTTTCTGAATCACTACTTAAGTCTAAAGATGATGGGCTTCCAGATAATGGAGGTTGCATAGAACCAAAAGTTTTATTACGCGACTTGCGATCTAAAAAATTATTTTCAATAAAATAAAAATAATAGAATTTTTTCAAAATTCAAACCTGCGGTTCCTGCTTTAGGTCGTTCGGGTCTACTGGTCACATTTTTAATATCAAAGTCTAAAAATTCTCCGCCTTCTTCCAGCTTATCTAAAGGTATGGTAGGGATACGAGGAGACGTGAGTTTCATTTGTTTTTCCAGTTGGATCCTTTCTGATTCCGTAAATTGTTTTTCCAATTGATTCAAACATCGTAGTCTTACAGAATATTGAACAAATAATTGTTCCAGTTCTTGTTCCAGAACGGTAAATTCTTCCAAAAAGGCTGGTCTAAAAATGAAAAAAACCTGAGATGAACCCTCAATCAAAAATTTAAACTATGATATTTTATTAATTAGAAATATGCAGAAGCCGATTTCATTTTCATTGATTTTCTGAAAAACCATTAATCATAAAACTTATGTACCTAACTTTCTTTAAAGTTTGTAATCGTTTTTCGTATCTTTCCAGTTCGATTTTCCTTCGTTCAATTTTCAAATCCAAACTGGCTTCTGTGGCAGCGACATTTTCAATGAGTTGATTCGTTTCCGAAATCTCCCGATTTATTGTTTCTATGGTTTTTTTTACACCGGCTTCCACATCGGAAACTTCGTATTGACGACCAACACTTTTTTGTCTAGCTGCCTAAAATTAAATAAAATTAAGAGCCTACCAATGCGCTATGAAATTTTGCACCCTTAAATCGACCTCTTTCCCAAAAAGATCGAATAATGTAGCTCCAGTGGCTGTTATTTCACTTGCTAGTTGCCTCGATAGTTTCAAATCGTTAATCTAAAAGCAAAACAAATATTTATTTCAGTGACAAGGCTTATTAACAATTCGGCTTACTACCTTTTCGGATATATCAAAATCTTTGAAACTTAAAGTTTCTTCATGCAAGTTTTCTTTGTTGTCATTTTCTTCTAAGTTTACATTTAGTGCTTCATACAAGAGATTTGTGATTTTTAATAGTTCCTTGACGCAATATCCATCAGCTTGATATAAACGTTTTGTATTCAGTTTAATATTAGCTTTCAGAGCCTGTAAATATCAAAGAAAATTCTAACAAGCTTTTCTCTTTAAAAGTTTTCTAAAGCACCATAAATTGAGCTGCATTTCTTATAAGTTTTACTCTATCATCTTCGGTGTGTATTTCTAAGGGAATGTCTACGTCTGGATCTAACCGCTTCGATAACCAAATCAAGATATCTGCCACTAATGGAAAATTTGGCATTCTGAAACTTTCCAATGACACCAAATTATGGTATCCTAAAGCGCGTAACATTTCAGCCAAATCTAAAAAAAGAAGTATTGAAGTTTATGTTTTCACATTATTGTGGTAAAACTTACTCCTAATATCTCTGAAAGACATTTTGCTAATACTTCTAGGTTAGTGTTTTCTTAGTAACCATTGTTTGTATTAAGCCGGTTGCTATGGAATAAGCAGTTCTGAAAAATTTATGTTACTAAAGGGTTTAAAAACCCCTGGCTGTAGTACCAAAAAGTTTATTCGAGCTTGAAACTGCAAACAAATGTAATCAATACCGTTAGATTTAAGGAAGAAAATGGAAAATTAGAAAACTGATTTACAACGAACGGTATTTCGTTTGTTGTATTGAGGTCCTTCAGATTCAGTTATGTATAAATAAAGGGTTACGGTTTATTAGCACAGCGTCCTTGTGAACGAAATAATTTATTGTTAATCACGTCTCATACCTAAATTTGAACATTAATCAAGTTTACATAAGCCTGATTATTTAAACTGAAAAACAGAGGAACTTGAAAACTTTTTATGAATGAAGTAATTGTTATGGGTATATGTATATGTATATAAATATGAAAATATAATCTCCGGTATATAACTAAAGCATCGTCTAATATCTGCGATTCTGAGAAATAGTTTTTACACCGTTAAAATTTTATTGTTACGAAAATTAATAGTTAAACATAGGAGAAAATGCTAACCATTAAATTTCTTTCACCAAAACTTTTGGAAAAATACCGAGGTATTTTTTTAGATCTCACCAGTAAGAATTGGATCCATCTGGGTCATCTGCCAATATTTTTTTCCTTTTTTAGGTTTAATTTATTTTTAAATTTAATGGTTCAGGGTACATTTTGCACTAAAAATTTATTACAGCTAATATTTTCTTTTATGTGAATGAACAGTGATGAATAACCTCAAATTGGAGAACTTCATTTGTTGCAGTTTTTGCAAAATTACTTGATCTAATGATCAACAACATAACGCTTATTTGAAGAACATGAAGTTAGAGTTATAGAATAGCGTGCATATTCTACACGTCTAAATCCCATGGAGAATATCTTTGGGCCTACTTGTTTGTAGTACCTACATGTGCAGATAATCAGCAAAATGCAACCACTGACAGTCTCGAGCCACGCCACATTAAATGTTTGGAACAACATAACAAATTTAATTTTACAGAAACTTACCCAAAGTATGAGATAATTCCTTTTTGAAGTTCTTTCTCATTTTGTTATATTAAAGTTTCGTTAAAAAAAAAGTTTCTATAACAGGTAATAAAAAAAACAGAACGTTGATGTGTTATTATTAAGCACAACTAAAAACATGTTTTTTTCCAATAATTTAATTGGAAATTATTCCACTTTATTAATATATGTTATATTTGAGGAGCAGACTTTCAAAATGCGTTTTGTCCAAATAACAAAATTTTCAAAACGCATTTTGTTTGCCCTTGCACCACGGACAAAATACAATTTGAAAGTCTGCTAATTTTTTGGGGCTGATTTTAAATAACTTAAAATAAATTTTAGACTTCGAAAGTATGATTAAAAGATAGATGTCGGTTTTATTTACTATATGCAATCATTAGTTCAAATTTGGAAAGTTTGGACAAAACGCATTTTGAAAGTCTGCTCCTCATTTGAATGTTGTTGATTTTCTTTTTTGNGAATGTTGTTGATTTCTTTTTTGACATTTGTCATTTCTCAGAATCGCAAATATTAGGTAGTGCTTTAGTTATACACCAGAATACACATATGGCATTTTCATATACATATGGTGTATTATGTAAACTGATTGCTTATTATTGTAGATATACCTAGCTACATCTTTTTTTTAGGATTTTCAAAATCATGTATTAGAGTCAGTAGTTTGGATAAAAATGATTACTACTAAGCCTTGAAACGTTTTGAATTATTTTAATGAAAACGGCAATTTTTGCGAATCCGCTCGTTTTATGTTATAAAAGGACTCCAAATCTTTGCAATTTCAATTCATGGAATGCAATAATAAATGAATCAATTTTAGTAGTTAATTGTAATTAATGAAAAAAAAATATAAAATAATAACCATCTTTTTGAGGCAAAAATTTCACAAGAAATATTTAATTAAATTATAACAAAGTATTCCTTGACTTTTTGATTTTGAAATCGGATTAACGTGACAAATTTTGCACTGAAATTGTTTACTTTCTATTTGCAAAACCAACAGTCAGTTCTCGAACTCAAGGAAATTTACTTCATTTAAGGTAAAATCATGATTGGTCAAAGAAATTCCTAATTTTTACATCTTCACTTGTTACAGATATTTTAGTTATTAATTATTCGATTAATCGTTTCCTTCCTTTATCGATTTTTTAATTAATATTCATTAATACCGAACTGCATTTCCTGGCGCGTTGAAATGCATGACGAATTCCAAATTAACTAACTATTCATTGGATAACCTTAACGTTTTTTCGGGAATCAGTATTTTTCCATTTCGAGCAAATAGAAAATAAACCACAAAAAGAAGGAGAATGACACGGAACTGAGGTTCACAAATATAAATATTTTCCTTAAATTCAGGAAGGAAAACGGAACAAATTCTAACGGAAATTAAATTAACAATTCTTTTGCGGTTTTCTTATTACCGTAGTCCGTCTAACAGCAACTCTTCCATTTTACCTTGCCCAAGTTTTTTTTTCAGTTCGTCACCAACATTCAAACTATTCATTTACCGATCTCAGTCTCGGATCATTTGAGTTAATTTCACCGTTTCATTTTTCTTCTAATCACATTGTGATTTTATTTATAGTCAAACCATTTTTTTGAATTGTGTATCAAACAAACAAGGAGGTTAGGTAAGTAAATGTGTGAAAAGACTGGAAATGAATTCAGGAATAACATCTGATATATCCCAATGTCTGGAGAATGACATTTCATTAATCCTTCTTATTTAACTTAAATTTTATGTAACAGAATTGCTCTGAGCAGAAAAACAGAATTCACAATGCAAATGCCGGTAATATAATGGCATTCATTATGTTACCGGCAACTAACTTTAAACTCTACAAATATGCGTGGTTTTGATCTGTAACAATACCTATGTACCTACATTAGTCAAGGAAAATTATTTGAAAAAATTACATTAATTTTCTTTTATCACGCAATCATCAGGAAAATCATTTATAATTGGATCAAGAGCAAAAAAGGAAGTGATTATGATGCGGTGCCAGAACCAAGTGGTACTCACTTCTTATATTATCGGCGACAATCCGGAAAATATTGTCAACATTTATCAGCAATTCGAGCTTACCAAGAGCAATTGGAAAAAATCAGACCTAATTATGAAGAATGACACATCTAAAATTGAAAGACGTCGTAAGTATTTACATAAATTAAGCTACACTTACATCTTGTATCTGAATTTCTTGACATGGATCTTTTAGTTTCCAACACAACATTGGACTTAACACAAACTTTGAGACACAGATCAGGAAGTTTTTATTCCTATCTTTCCGAAGAAAAAACAGTGAAAAACCGAGTAAAACGCTGTTTAATGAAAACTTGTAGTGTAAAAACATTGAAACGTAGAGTTCCAATTTTTAGTTATATGTCCAAATACACCTGGGCAATGGCCTTTTCTGACTTTTTAGCCGGCATCACTGTTGGACTTACAATAATTCCACAAGCAATAGCTTATTCAAGTGTGGCAGATCTTCCCGCCCAGATAGGTACGATCTAAAGTTCCAGTTTCTCAGTTTAATTGTTCTTTATTATTTGAAGGACTATATTCATCAATTTTGGGTCCTTTGGTGTATGCAATATTCGGAAGCAGTAAGGACTCGCCCATTGGACCGACAGCTATAGAAGGTCTTCTAGTACGAGAAAATAAACATGAACTGGGCGTTGACGGTGCAATTTTATTATGTTTTCTTAGTGGATGTGTGGAATTAGCCATGGGAATTTTACATTTGGGTAAGAATTAAAACTTAATCGATTTTTAAAGAATCGATTGAGTTTAATTAAAACTGTCGATATTTTGAATATCAATCTCTTAAACCAATTAAATTCTTACCAAAAAAATTCAATTAGGATTCTTAATTGACTTTATATCGGGACCTGTGGCTGTTGCCTTTACGTCAGCAGCAGCGATTATAGTGGCAACAACCCAAGTGAAAGATCTTATTGGTCTGGAGCATCCCGGAGATAATTTCATCCTTGTTTGGAAACAAATTTATGAACATATTAACGAATTGAGTGGTCCCGATTGTGCAATGGGGTTTATTTGTATAGTTTGCTTGGTCATGTTGAAAGTATGTTTGGAGATATTACATCTGATATCTGTAAAAACGTTATTCATTGTAGAAGTTGAAAGATATCAAGTTTCTGAATAATAGTGAAGAAGAAAAGACGCTATTCCAAAAAATTCTTTATGGTTTATTCTGGTTATTATCAACTTCAAGAAATCTTCTTGTAGTAATTATATCTGCTTCTGTAGCTTACGCTTTGGAGTACAAAGGGAAATCGCCTTTCAGGCTAACCGGTAAATTGTTGTTTAATTTGGAGAATGTTTAAATTAACAAAATATATTTCTAGGTTTTGTAAAACCTGGACTGCCAGATATCAGTCTGCCTCCATTCAGCACTAAAGTAGAGAACAAAACTTACTCGTTCGTCGAAATGGCTACAATTTTAGGATCTGGAATAATCATAGTTCCAATTTTATCCATTTTACAAAACTACGCAATCGCGAAAGTTTACAGTTGAGTGCCAGTTAACTATACCTTCACAATTAAAACTCGAATATTTTAATCCAGGTGAAGGAAAATCGATCGATTCAACTCAAGAAATGCTCGCTCTTGGGGTTTGCAATATAGCTTCGTCATTTGTCAGTTCTATGCCAGTCTCAGGAGCTCTATCCAGAGGAGCTGTAAACCACGCCAGTGGCGTGAAAACAACTTTTGGAGGCGTCTATACCTCTTTAGTCGTCATATTATCATTAAGCTTTTTAACTCCATGGTTTTATTACATTCCGAAAGCGGCTCTGGCTGCAGTGATCATTGTTGCTGTAGCTTTAATGATAGAACTTCACGTTTTCGGGCCAATATGGAAAACGAAAAGTTCGTGTTTGGTTATTATTATCGGAACAAAGATTAATGCTGATATTTTAGAGGTGGATCTTATACCTGCAGCTGCAACATTTTTTGGTTGCCTATTTACTCGACTTGAAATAGGCATTGGTATTGGAATAGCTATTAATTTAGCATTTCTACTATATGCTACTGCAAGACCATCGATTCATATTGAAACGGCCAAGGTAAATAGTTTTGTCCTACTAATGAAATCTTTTTAGAATCCTGAGTGGGTCGTTGAATTAATTTTCCTAAAAACTTTTCAGTCAAATTCAGGCCATGACTACCTGCTAGTGACACCAGACAGGAGTTTGTTATTTCCTTCGGTTGAATATGTGCGAAACGTTATTACGAAAGCCTCAATACAGCCAGGATCTACACCAATTCCAGTTGTTATCGATGCAAAACACATACAAGCAGCTGATTACACCGCAGCAAAGGTAATTTACAATCAAGGTCAGATTTGTTATCAACTCGGGGGTTTTTTTGTTTCAGGGAATGAAATTATTAATTAAGGACTTTGCGAATCGGAACCAACCGATTATTTTTATGAATTTGAAGAAATCAGTGGTGACAACATTTAAAGGGGTGAACCCGAAGAGTTTTATTTATTGCGAGTCGTACGATGAATTAAACGAAAATTTGCAGACATTTTCTATTAAAAAAATATCACTTGATATCGATTTGAAAAATGAACAAAATTTAACGAGACTCTGATTTCACATGTTATGAAAATTTTTTGAGATCCTAAGTTAGTGTATTGAATTTAAGCTAGGTACCTTAAAAAAAATAATCTCCTGTGATCTAAATTTAAGTCTAGTTTTCGCTGTTAGTCATAGATTATTTTATTATTATTTACAAAAGACTTAAGATATTCAATAAAATTTGCTTGTCTTTAATACTTGTTTCAAAAATTGATCGTAATAAAAATGGCAATACTTGGAAACAATTTTATTTTTATTAATTTCTAAATAAATAACATTATCAATAATGACATTATCTAAAAGTATTTAAGGCTCAAGACATAATATACGTTTGTCGCTTTCAGACAGACCATGCGACCTTACAGTTTTATAATGTAAGTCCTTAATATTAAATTTTACTATTTTTTTCTGACCATTTATAATAATTTTAGGTTCTTGTTCTGGACTTAGAAGTCTATGTAACCAAATTCAATCTAAAATGGTAAGTATTATTTTAATAATCTAATGTGCCAGTTCAAAAAACTATAGTCTTCACAGTTGAAACATTTACACGTAACTCCATAACAAAAATAAATTGAAAATGTTTCTAATCTAGGTTTAAGAAATAACGCTACAACAATTCTATCATTCATAACAAAAAAGATGACGACCGAACGAACAGAAGGGAGCAAATGTAGATGGGATACGACCTTTTCTCCGTTCTAAGCCGAAACAACAAGTATAATACCAGGGACAAAAAACAATACACCTTCCAATGGTTGAAACAGCAATGAGTTTCTACTGTTAAGAAGGCAAGCAGATTGAAAATAGGGTGGAGATAGAAAATACAAAGAAATATGCGGTTTAGTTTGGTGGACTTGTCAAATTTTTTCTACATGCACTTCATTTATTCTGTGAAGTTCAAGTTTAAAAAAAATTTTATGAAGGTATGCAATAGGCATTACTAAGTAAAGCCACGAATCTGGAAACTATGAATAGAATTTAACTTTAACAAAAAGGCTTAAATTTTATAGAGGTATACGATTTGTAAAAAATAAAAATATCATACATCACGATAACATTTTCTATAAAATCATATTAAGATAAAGTCGATAAAGCTTTTCACGTAAATAGCTTCTGGAATTAACAAGAACATGTGGTAAAACTGTAATAATTTCAAATAAATAAATTAAAAAAAATCATATATGCGAGCATTATTAGTAAACATCATCCATTAAATCTCAACATACATGCAAGTCAATATCCAAAGTGTAAGATAATAGATATAACATCTGTTCAAGAAATGGTCTGATAAATTAGAAAAAATACCTAGTGAAAACTTTGAAAAGGCCAATTACTCTTATTACCATGTCATTTAAGAGTGGAAGGTCAAACTAGTGCCTATTAAAGGATATATGAACCAAATATAAAATAAATTAACCACAATTACACAAACAGAAAAATATTTAATAATAATTTTTTGTTATTTAATATGCGTTTTGAATAAATTCCAACGAGTTCGAAGCCGTCCCCAATCCACCAGGACCAAAAGCCAGCCTACTACCTGCCATCATCAACGACCATTAGCTTTCACCTCTTGAAATGTCTACAAGAACAAGTGGCTAGTCAATTCGCAGCAAAAGTTCATTTAATCTTAATTTTATCAAAGCGCGCGACTGATACGAGTCGAGAGCTCGGGCGCGAAAAAGCGAAGAAGGAATTTTAAAAACAATTTTTCAAATTTCAGTTTGGTTATCCATTATTATTAGTGGTGTGTTTTTTATTTAGTGATTTTATTAAAACAGGATTGTGCCTTTTTGATAATGTAAGCACAAGTTTGATTTTTGGGTGCGTATTGTTTCATTGTTTTGAAATAACTTTTAACATTGTCTATTGATTAATTCTCCATATTTGTTTATTTTTTTCTATAGCAAAACAAATAAATAAAAAAAAACAATCAAAGACACACTTAATTTAAATATACAGAATGGACCTTAGACGAGTTTCTTTTATTGTAAAAGTTTAACTTTTTTTAAATATGTATATGTATAGGTACTCTCCGGGACAGAAAAAAACCGAACAACATAAATAATTTTCAAATTAAATCGTACATCATTTTCTCAATTTTTTATCGATTTTAATCGTGTTAATATTTATATTGTCCGATTTTTTGTCCAGGAGTATATTTTTTAAATCTATAGATCTTCTTGAAAATAAATTGGTTTATTTTATAAAGAAATTCACTCTACTGAAGATAAGTAGAAAATATTTCTCCAAATATGTATCTAAATAAATAATACAAACTATTCCAGTCAACAAATTTGTGTCAAAATATTAAAAATTCCATGAGAAAACCGCAAAATACTTCAGCAATCGCAATCCTCTATAAAAGATGAAACAAAATCTCTTTAATGTCATATTCTAATTAACAAACAGTTATTAATCAATTAAGGACTAACATCAATAATTTTAATTATGTTTCATTGGAATTATTTAACGAGGCATCAGTAATTTGCAGTATAGTAGAATTTCAGAATAAAAGACAATGGACGACTCCTTAGAATCGGCAAAAGATGAGGCAAAAATTCCACCTCCACCTTCTGAAACCGCACCTAGTGACTTGCCACCCCTCGCAAAGCCCGCCAAGGGCATCAATTCCATGACAATGTCCACGAAAATATCAACCGACCAATTAATCTGTAAAACCCCACAGGAATCGACTAGTGGATCGGTTAAATCCATGAAATTTAATGGAATGCTAACACCAAATAAGATACTCATGGGCATGGGACTGTTACAGTTCATTTTTGGATTTCTCATGGTACTATTTGGGGTATATGTTATTGCTTATAAAGCTAGTTTGAGCAACGTAAGTACTTAATTGTTTTTTTTCCTAAGTTATGGTTTATATACGATTTCATGTTTTCTTATGATTCGTGATAGGTCATTTTAAGCTAGAGTTATTTGAAAATTGAAATTCCAAAAGCAAATCTTTGTTTTTTTAAGCTGATTGAGAACAGAACTAGTATTTCAAGGCAAATTACCGAGCCCAAGCAACAAAAAATCTAATAAATGACTGAGTGTTACACCTGGCCATTTTGAACGTTATGATTTTCTTATGTTTAAATCATTTTTTGAAATGGGTCAACTGATATGCAGGAGAAATTTGTAGAAATACAAAAATTAGTGCCTTATATCAGTCAAAGTACTCTAAATGAAAATTTGTTAACCAAACTCTTATTACCATATAAACCTTGTACGTATTGTTTTTAAACAGTGATATTTAAATAAATAGTTCTGTGTGGTAGTCTTTAATCAAAATGGAATTTGACACCTTTCAGTCTTGAAAAATACCCAATAACTGCACCCATTTTATAATAATAGTAATCTGGGTACCGGCTGAAGGGCAATAAAGCAATTATAAAAACTACACCAATGGAGTCCCGTTACAACTTTCGTTTTTCTTTTTTTCAGTTAGGAGGTGGAATTTGGGGCGGAATGCTAGCCATGATTACTGGAATTTCCGGAATTTTATCTGCTGCCAAACATGTATGCCCATTTAAACACAATGCCCAAAAGGCGGCCCATACAACTTTTCTGGCGCTAAGTTTGATTAGCGTCGCTGTCAGTCAACTTATCGTTGTTATTGCATGCACGGGCTTAGCTAGGGACGTAAACAGTGTTGAATTCCGAGAATCATTGGAAAAACCAGAGGTACATTTTCCAAGCATACATGCTCATGTAATTAATGACAGTTTCACTCTGTTGGTGTATATTGATATTTATTCAATAATCTTTTTCCTGGTACTTAGTGGTCATTTCTTCTAAATTATCTAATTTTTTTAATCTAGAAAGTGGCTCAATAAAATTTTCAATACAATATCTCACAAAATTATTGTAAATTAAAATTAATTACGTTCTCACAAAGAGAAAATTACACATTACAAAAAATCATCAGTTACAATGCCTTACAGTACAAATAGAAAGTTCGAGACTTGATCGTGATTGAACAGATAATAATTCATTTTTAACATTAACAACATTGGATCGCGTAATTAACCCACTCATTGAAAAAAAAAGGTAAAAAATCATTTTGTAGTACAGTAACTGAAACTCTTTAAAAACCTTATCCTAAATGCAACGTGAATATTTAAATATCTACCTACGAGTGTAACGTGCCTATTTTATTTTAATTCGTACTCACATAGGGAATATATTAAAGCATAGCGAAACACGTTGGTACCGTAGGTCTTTAACTTTCTGATACGATGATGATGATGATTATTATGAAATATTCCTGGTACGTCGAGGTCTTAGGCGTACCATGAGAGTGCCAAGAAGCAAGCCCCGTTACATTAAAATCGAATATTTTCCGAGCTAGTAGCCTTGAACGAAACTCTCCTCTTCATTTACAATTACAATTTCGAATCTACAATACTCTTCGGCACGTGAGAGGGCAAATGTTAATTTAATAATTGTATATGTATTTATTGTTTTTAAAATAGTTAATTTAACCACTTACCACACATACATGTGCTAATCATTATACAGAGTGTGGTAAAGTTATTAAATACTTTCTTCTTCTACAAATAATAATTAGTTCAGCATTTCTAACTTTAAAATCGACTTAATGACTTCGGTTTGGTCGGTCACTCACCGGTGAGCCCCTCTAGCTTTCAACATAATATATTTATATTCTTCTAGACATTATCTACTTTGGGAAAACTTACTGAAGAAATTGCGGAAAACTATAAAGGAATTTTATTCAACATTATTTTAATTATCGTATCGAGTTTTGAATGCATCACAGCAGGCATTGCTTCATATCGGAGTGCCAGAGAATTGTGTCCATGCTTTAGGAAAAGTGAGGAGTATTATCAGGTTAAATGCAAATTTTATGTTTGTGTTTAAAGTTTTTTAATTATAAATTTATTTTTTCTAATAGGACAACCTAAATGCACACAGAAGTCACGCTTTAGTCAGTTCATGGTTAATGGACAAGCACGGTTTGTCAAATTCAGCGGTACCACAAATCTACTTGGTAGCACCATCTTCTACTTTGGAAAGAGGAAGTAAGGTGAGTCCAAGACCATTACTTATCTAAAAAGCAGTAAATGGCTAATTAAACAAATTACTCAACATATCTTTTGTAATAAGTAATTGTTTGGGGTTTCAAGTAATTGGAAAACTAATCTTGCCATTACTTTAAACACGCTTTTTCCGTGTAATTATAAAAACCATTGATATAGCCAGTTACTGGGAGATGTATTTTGTAAAATTGATGCAATTTAAACTATTAAATTCAATTATAGTGTTAGGAAGGGGGGTCCCTGTTTCGTAAACACTTAGTAGGAGTCCATTGTTAATTAAATGAGTTTTGGAATTTGTTTATTAATTATTTGACAAATATGATATTTTAACGATCTTCTCAAAATCGACTACTTTCCAGAAAGTAAGAAACAAATGAGTAGAAAATGACATTTCTACTAATCTGTAGTTTAAATTTATAATTTGTAAAAGATCATGTATATTAGTTCAATTCTACCGATACAGGGTGTTCAAAAAAATACATGAAGTTGCCTTTCGAAAATTGTAGAAATCGTTCGTTCTCTAAATAGCAACCCATTTTTTTTACGAATTTAGCATCGAAAAGTATTACTTTGAATTCATTTGTCTTATTATAAACGACTTTGAGAATAAATATGTTGACCATACCCATCGAAAAATATCGAGTGGCCATGTTAAAAATGTCATTTCAATATTAAAACAATAAAGACTTCAGTTTTCCAGGATATTAACTATCAAATGTATTACAAGTTCTGGTTACTATTTTGTTGTATTAACCATAAATGGATCGCTCAGTGCAATTGTGGTCAAACCCGCAAAATCGATATTTTACTTTTTATGCAAAAATCTTATAAAATAATAAATGCATAAGGTAATCCTTGTGCTGCTATTTAGTAATAAACTAATGAATCTGTTTGGAATAGTGTTGCCTTAAAAATAAAGTTACGAAGATTTTAAATCTGCATAAAATGTAAAATATTGATTTTGTGGATTAAGACCCTGTTGCACTAGGCGACTCAAATAATAAACATATTGAGGTAACATTTGTTTAGGTTTTTTATGGATGCCACCATTGTTTTAATAGTGAAATGACATTTTTAACATGGTTACTCGATTATTTTCTACCCATCATAGCCAACTTAATAATTTTCGAAGGGGTGAATAAAAAAACATTAAACATTAAAATGGAACATTAAAAAGTTTTTTTTTAATATAATAAAAGGTATAAACAATTGAACAGAAAGTAGTACTTATTTTGATAATTTAGTCCTTGGCCAGTTTAGCGACTTTTTACCAGTTTAAGGGTTTTTGCCCTTTAATAAATTTAAAAGTTTTTAGTTCAGGTTATTTAATTAGTGATCCACGTTAAAATTCGTAAATCTATGATAATTTAGAAATTAAATATTTGAGCTTGAGCTCTTGTGTAGTATATGAAAGGGAAATTCGTAACAATACTTTCGTTGGGATGTTGCCAAGGTGTTCATTTGAAACTCTAATCGTTCACATTTTTAACAATGAATCACAAGTACCATAAACTGATTTGATAGATGATTTGAATCAAGTCCACAGCACAAAAAGTTAACAAAACATATGACATATAACTTTTAATTACATATCTATAACAAAGATGCATGAGTGAACCTGTACATATCAAAAGTATGTTTGTAAACACTGGAAAGCTTAAAAAAATCTAGTTTTGTTTCAATTAATGTTTAAACATCACGCAAAAGTGCTAATATAGCAATCATGCAACTGAACAGCGATCAATTATTTCCACTAGTTGGCAATAGTTTCATTTTATAAAAAAAAATAGAACAGAACATCTTTCTTAATCACAATCAGGCAATTTGCTTTGATGATTACCACAAGACAATATTTTATTTCCCAATTGATTATTTTAACTATTTTCTGCTTCCAAATTGATTTCTATGCACAAACCAAACCATAAACAATTAAAATTTTTCTACATTTTATTAGATCTTTTATTTAAAAAATATTCTGGAATATCTTCATCTTTAAGTATCTCTCAAGGTCCATATTTTAATAAAGAAAACGATCCATTTTGATCGCGAATCACAAAAATCTAATCTGACCTATATGTATACGTAATATGTACACTTATACATACGTATATAAGACGGTAAACGACGCTTGTCTTATTGGCATATTTCTTAACTTTTATTTTAACAATTGCATATGTGAAGGTTGATCCCTTGGTTAGAATTTAGTAATTCTTCCTGGATGATGCAAACAAATATTTGTTTCAGTCTGAATTAATCGACTCAATTTGAATTGAAAATACGAACATCTGTTATACGATTCATTAATTTGATGATCGATCTTCAAATCCGTTTTAAAAGTAATATTTCATCTATTAATTGCATTCCTTCTTCACGCTCATTAGATAGCAGTTTGTTACCAGAACTAATTGCATAAATTTTATATAGTAGTATCAGTCTCCAGTTTCTCCGTACAAATATTGAAATTACAATGAGGAAAAAGGTTCTCGGAAACGAATAGGAGACCAATTGACTACTGACTTTCTCTTGAGACAGTTGTACTAACCATAGGCATATAAAAAGGACTAGAATGGGTATAGATTCTAAAAAATGGCCAAGCAAGACCACTGATCTATGGAACATCCTGTATCATTGCCTTGTCTAATACCTACTGACAACCATAGTTAATAAAGGAATAATTTATTCTTTAGATTAAGCAGCCTTTATTTGAGAGTTCTTTGAAATGGGTGTATTCCTAATGTGGGTAGAGTTAATATTATGTAAAAAAGACCATTGCAAAAGCCCAGTTTGAAATAAAAAACGTGATAAATCAACAATTTTTGTCACAGTAAATGCGCATTTAACAAAAAACGAATTTTATTTATAACGAAAACGTGTTGCTTTGAGGTTTGACAATGAATTTTACAATTATAATGCAAAAAGCATTACAGTTAGGGAGTTCCTCGTGAACGAATTCTTGTGGGGAAAATACTGCTTTTGACTTTTTTAATTCGTCTGATCAGCGGTGACCCTTCTGGTCAAGACGCACGCATATAGTTTCTCTCTGAAATCGTAAGAATGCTCGAGGCGTAAGTAAAAGTTAATAAATATTTAAATAAAGTCAACAACCGAACGGAGACGTTCCAACACGGTCAAAACCCAAAACTAATGGCATACTTTTGCCTTTCGTTTTTTAAGAAACTTTATTTTTTTGTACTAGAAAAACGTAATAGAATTAATTGAATTTCTGAGAATCTTCGTTTTAAAATACTAAAATGGAAGAAATGCCTCCGAAATGCCCTCAAAAATTTGGTACGAATGATAAAAATGCTAGGACCGATTCCAAATTGGTTGAATTAAGTTGAACTCTAAGAGAATTTTCATCTAGGCATAAGTGCTGTGATTTAAAGATTTTTATGTCTGACGTTTCGTTCACAATTGCGGAGGGGTGAAGAGATAAAGATTAAAGTGACCTCATTGATGACTCTAAAACTGGGCAATTTCAGTAAAGTGATTTTAACCTTTACCTCATGGCCTCTGAAGATCCTTTCCGCAATTGTGGGCGCAATGTCACCAAATTTTTTTAACGGTTATTCCTGCCAAAAAACTTCATACTCTTATTAATTAGAAGTTTTTCAAAAATAAATTATGAAGAATTTGTTCTTTCAATCAGAGAGTTTTTCTCTTCCAGAAAATGCAATAATTCTAAAAAATGATTTATTTTTTGTACATTTTAAAACGGCAGTAGTTTTCACAATCTAATTATTACCTTTCGTACGTAATAACATTTCCAATAATAACGGGTAATCTTAGATTGATTATTAATGTACGCGAGTGTTGCGTTATGAATCATAACCGACTCGTAAAAAGTGAAAATTCCACCTCCCAAATTGCTATTATGACGAAACTAAATTCCTATTATCACTATACGTGATAAAATACATTGGCCCACTAATTAATGAAACAAATTATAAACGGATAGAAATTCCTAACGGACATACACAACTACCATAATGTCGAAACATGTGATTTCGAAATAATAAGAAAAAAATGGTCACGTTGAGAAGACAACATGCAGGGGCACGTACTTTATTAAAACATGCATCGATGCATTGTACTTTCACTACCTTCGCACTGTACCCTTGACAACATGACATTTTTACCGAATCACGTTTTTTAAATAATACTTTCTCTTACAATATTCTAAACACTTGAAGATACATATAAAACAAAACTCAGTCACACCCAGTGAATTTTCAATAAAAAAACATGCTGGATAACACCTAACATATATTGTAATTACAGATGTCCAGTGTTATGCCAGTACCGCTTTACGCTATTCCGGCACCGTTAATACAACCTCCAATAATGGGATATCCCTTAATTCCCGCACCTTTGGGATCGATACCATCTCCAATAATTCCACCTCAAAATAGGAAAGTATGTATAACACATTGCATGTTTATATCTACATATATTGCTTTCAAATATATAATTAATTATTTTAAGCATACAAAAGTATATAAATATTACATGTCGAGATCCAGATCCAGATCACGCAGTCGAGAACCGACTCCTAGAAAGTCCAAATCAAAAAGTTACGAACCTCAACAAATGACTGAAGCAGATCTTGTACGAACTTATACAGGTGAATTACATATAAATACATATATGTTTAATTGACAATTATATTCTTAACTTTTACTGTACAGGTCTAGATCGGGCAATGGCCGAAGAGTTTATCGATATTTGTGAAATGAAAAATGCAAGTTTATGCAGCGATCTGAGTAGTTGCAATAACAGCACTTGTCAGAGTCCCTGTTCTTCATCTGCTGATGGGTGTCACACCAATAGCGATGCTAACTCTCACGACTGTTTAGTAAAGAAGTAAATTGATCTAGTACAGATTTACATGAGCATAATAATAAAGAAGCACAGCATCTGACCAAACTCACTAACCACCTTATAATTTAATGAAATTGTTATTAATCGTGTTCATAAGATAAAAGTGAAAAATGTCTGAGACTGTTTAGTAAGAACTAAATAAGTATGGTTTAATTGTAAATAAAAATTTAGTATTTAATTTAACTAGATATTTTAAGCGAAATTAAGGGTTTTATATAATCCTAGATAAAGGTTGAAGTTTTTGTGTTTAACATGATCAAGTATATAAATTAGTAAATAACCTAATTCAAATAAGAAGTCTTTTTCATTAACATACATGGCAATTTTTTATATATCAATTTATGTTGTGATATTATTTGTTTAATAAAATGTTTAATGTTGCTTCTCCCTCTTTATAATTTACCATCTTAATTAACTTTTGACAATCTCGTTTTGTTATTTCAAAAATTGATTGAAAAAATTTAAAAATATTTTCTAATTAAAAAAAAATCTCTGTGATAGTTTTCATTTTTCCGTTTATTTTTATTTAGTTCAATTAAATTTTAAATAATTCACATATGCACTATTCAAATTCAAACTGCGTAGTGAGTTCTATGAAATCCCTGACCTGAATTAAATTAAATTAATATTAAAATTAAAAGGGATCGTGTGATTTGTGAAACATACCTATACTGTGTAAAATAAGGTCTGCTTCTTCATAAGTCAAAGCCTCAAAAATGTGACAAATAAAGTTTTTGGCAACATCGCATGGTACGTCACTAGACAATATTCAAAAGTTTATTTTTACGATAAAGAAAATTCTTGTTCTTACCTGACGCAATAACCAAATACTTTTGGTAGAAACGGAATACTACCGCAAGATGATATTTTCATATAAGCATGTTCAAGTATCAACTGGAAAAAAACTAAAATAATTGGAGCAAAAAAATTATTTGAAGTTGTTACGTTGTTCGATTCTTTATCGCAGAATTTCAGTCCAACCTCTCCTATTTCCAATAATACGGGTTGATCCAGTCTTTTTACACACCATTCAACCGAAGACCTATTGTCCATTAATAATTTTAAAGCTTTTTGTACTTGTTTCACGTTCCCTAAACTACCTACATCGATATTTGCCAAATATTTTACATGGTATCCATAAAAACTTCAAAAATCATATTTGCAATAACACAATTCTCACGGAAAACTTACGCTTTATTTTGCGGAATCACAGTACAATGACCAAATTCCTTGTATTGTTTTTTAACATCTTCCACGTCGATTTTAAGATCTCGAAGTAAATTCTGAATTGGACCATAAAGTTGTCCAGATTCTTTATAACAAGCTTTTATCAAGCGAATTTTCACCGGTCTCAATTTATTGCTTCTCATTATCATATTAAGACGACCCTTTGATGTATTATTTATATGGACATTGTTCAATTCATCCAGGATATCTCCTCGTTTTACATTACCCTATAAACGCATCTTTGCAGAACTAATATAGAGTTAATGACATGAATCTCACATCTTCTGCAGCAACTCCATTCGGTTCGACATTAACAATGACAGCTCTGTTTGATGTAAAACTAAAAAAACATTGACCGTAACAAACATCAAAATGATCCAAGATGTAATTGCAAATCGCAATACTTTCTCAAACTATTTCATTGAAAAGTGTTTTTTAGTTGTATTTTTTAAATTTTTTTGTTGTTCAATGTTCAAAGCGGCTCAAAAAAGTTAATGAACCAGGGTTAGGTAAATTAGGGAAGATAGCAGTTTTTTTGGTGCGTCATAAAAATACGTGGATCTATTTTGAGTCACCCTATATATACGAATCATTATATTGTGTTATACCTTACGGCGATTCCTAAACTTTTGCAAGGTACCAATTCTAAGTCGATCATTTCTGGTAAAAACCAACTAACATCAAGGAACGAAGCATTCTTCAAATCCAAGTCGAAATTAATTTTGGACACTTGCAGTAAAACGGACAGAAATATTTCTGATAAAATATCATCTCCCAGTATTGAGCTTGGAATATAAAATGGTTCTGAGCATTTACTGTTTTTCTATTTCGTTTTTCAAACAAAATACATACATATTGAATTATTTTAATTAAAAAGTATAGTTATCCTTTTACCAGAATCTGAATGGGCATATGTAAACATTTTTTCATTAAACAATGCTTTATTAGCCATCGAAACTTTGCACAATTTCCATTCAGGTGGTATTTGTCCTTTACTTGATCGCAACAGTTTTTGTAGGTATAAAAAGCTGGATGCACCTGATTATTGTCTACAATGTCAATCATCCATACATAAGCATTAACAATGCGATCCAGGTATTTCGTATTTTGTTGAGGGATCAGCCCTTGATTGAATATTTTCTCAATTGTTTGTGCAAATGCAAGAAAATACACATTATTATCTGATATGGGTGTATGGACAGTTGAGAGATTTATAAATTGTTGGACACAACCTAAAAATAACAAATTTTCAATATAATTTTTTAATGTAATATTCTTCTATTGAGAAATTTTCATTGAATGCTGTCTCTGTTAAAAAAAGAAATGAATTTCAAATCTCCTTGATTCGGGCGACACACAATACCTGAATTAATTGTGTGTTGTCTAGAATAACTGAATAATTGATTTTTGTTGTTCCGTCGTGTATGTCGGGTTGCTTGTAAGTAGGGCCTTTTAATACAGGCAATCTTCGACACGCAAGCAAAATGATAAGGAATATTCGATAGGCTCCGCAAAAATTTCATCCTTGAGCATGGTTATCTTTTTGCAATTAAGTAGGTACAACTTAATAAAGCTAATAGCAGTGTAAAACCTGTATATAAAATTTGTAAAAGGTAATTTTATTAAAAAAAAGATGATACTTGATTGCTTTACAACTAAAATAGAAAGCAAAATGTTTATTACAATACTGAAAGGTACCTTTAATATCCTTTATTAACGGGTCACTAACTGACATTTCTTATCAGCTTTTATTTATTAATAATGTGTTTCTACTTATGCTGGAATCTACTTAATTCGTCGAGTTAAATAATAATCATTTGACAGCATCGAACAGTTTTGGAAAGGTTCACAGAAACTCGCACACCTTCCACGACAGTTTTCCGTACAAATAGTGCAAAAAAAAGGTATGGCCGAAGAAATACCAACCATAGACACCCTCTTGCTAGAGGCAAGGGATGCGTTTAGCAAGGAGTTTGACAGCTACGCTGACATCGCAGTGGCGGCGCCGGGACGGGTGAATTTAATTGGAGAACATACTGATTACAATGATGGATTCGTTATGCCCATGGTAAGTCTTTAGAAAAAACATAAAAGATCTAAAACATGTAGTATACATATTTTGAGATTGCAAATGTTATTTCGACGTCTATTTTTCAATATATAAAACTTTGTATGACGTCACTTTAAACTTAGCAGTAAGGTCAGTTACCGATTTATGAATAAGTAAAATCTCAAAATAAAATAAATAGATTAATTAAAGACATGAATATTCATGATTTTAGGCTTTGCCGTTAGTAACAGTCATTGTGGGACGGAAAATTGGTGGGGACATCAGCACAATTGTAACAACTAATCCAGATGCGGATAATCCAAAAAAGGCAACTATAGAGATGCCTAATCAAAATGCATTAGTTCGAACTATTGAGCATAGTGGGCCCAAATGGAACCTATATGTTAAAGGTAGAAAACTAGTATTTATTTTAGATTTACATCTGGCTTTCTATTATATTAGTGTTTTACTACTTATCTGTATGAACAGCGTAAACACTCGTGAACTCATATCTTATGTAATATTTAAGTGTTTTTCTCTTAAATATAAAAAAGCAACTATTATCGTACTATTCCCTTAAAATCGTAACATCACTTAAGAATAATAAAAATTCTAAATATGCTCAACATTTAACAATTTGAGGTATAATTGCCAATTACCATGGACCTTGCCCTCCAGCCTTTCAAGCAGTGATACACAGCAGTGTACCTACCGGAGGTGGACTTTCAAGTAGTGCGGCAATTGAAGTGGCCACATATACATTTTTAGATGCTTTAACTGGAGGAAACCGAAATGAATCGTAAAAAAATCATACTTCACATAACATTATTGCAATATTAAAACTAAGTTATTTTCAGTTTAATTGAAAAAGCTTTAGCCTGTCAAAAGGCTGAACATCAATATGCTGGAATGCCATGTGGCATAATGGATCAGTTTATATCTGTTATGGGCAAGGAAGGGAACGCCCTTTTAATAGACTGCAGGTCCCTTATTGACGTAATTTTTTAATGATTAACATTAATTTTAAAATGTATTAGGAATTTAACATCCGAACTTATTCCGCTTGATGATCCCAATATAGTGATTTTAGTAACCAACTCTAATGTTAAACATGAGTTATCTGGAAGTGAATATCCAACAAGAAGAAGACACTGCCAAGAAGCTGCTTTGCTTTTAAAAAAAGTTAGTTTAAGAGATGCAAACCAATGTGATATTGAATGTAATTTAACATAGAAGGTTATCATAGAAAGTAGTTTAATCCTTATACAATTGCTAGATTTAAAGTCTCTAGAAGCGAACGAAACTTTAATTAAAAGAGCCAGACATGTTATTTCGGAGATTCAAAGGACATCTTTAGGGGCTCAAGCGCTGAGAGAGAAGGATTACAAGAAGTTCGGACAACTCATGGTGGAAAGTCATATGTCCTTAAGAGATGATTTTGACGTGTCCTGTCCAGAACTAGATTCCTTGGTATCATTAGCATTGGAAGTAGAAGGAGTGTTGGGAACACGCATGACTGGAGGAGGTTTTGGTGGTTGTACCGTGACATTGGTTAGTAAGAGAATGCTTTGATTCATTGACACAATGTAAAATATTAATTTTCTAGGTGTATTTACACGCTGTTGAAAACGTAATTGAAAATATACAGAAGAATTTTAACGGAAATGCTACTTTTTACATTTGCAAAGCCAGTAAAGGAGCTCACATCATTCAAATTTCTTAACTCAACATGAGAATTATGGAACAGATTTATATTTTCGCATATTAAACATTGTTTATGTTACTTTGCGTCTAATTTACTACCTGATATTACAATTTATTCCGTCTTGCTTTTCATTCTGATTTCATGAAGCAAATAAGCCTTAATGTTTGGATCTGAGATTCTATCATTTATCTCTTTGACGGACTTTTCTCCACCATCCTTATAATATTCTGTTAATTTTTCGGCATAATCCAGCCACACGCAATTGGCACATCCAGACATGCAACAAGTGGTGGGTTCTTCAGGTGGAATTAATTGAGGCACCAAATCCTTTGCCTTGTTGGTTGAATTTGTAAGGTAATCCTTATAGCAAGCTTCATTAGATTTTGAGGAACAATAACAATAATGAAAAGTATAATTCTTATAAAGAGTAGAGTAGAAAAGCAAATATTTCAAATCCCTATTCCCTAAAAAGCAAATAAAAGCATAACTCGTAGACAAAATTATCGAATATTTGTATTTTTTTTTTCCTATTTAATTTAATATTGAAATAAATAATTTCTATTTTATTCAAAGTCGCTTACAGTTAATACTTATTCTGGACGGTAGAAGGGATAAAATGTAATTTAGATACCTTTGGAGCTTTTCTCTCCATATTAACAAATATGTTTATTTTAAGTACATTATTATTAAAACTTATAAGAATAATTTTGTTCCAATATTAAGATTTATTTTTCAGTAATCAATCATTGCAGAATTGCCTTTCTATAATTTTACACCCTTTAATGTTGTCTCTAATTAAGCAGAAATAATTCAACTGTTTTGTAAAAGTTTGTGAATTAAAGACAAATTTATGTTATTAGATTTATATTAAATTAAATAAAAAAAATAAAAATATTCAATAAGGTTTGTCCGTGAATGTATCTAACATAAATATAGAAAAATGAAATACTCACAATGAGAAAAAGAACACATTTAGAAGAATATATATAAATTCATAGCACGTTTTCTTACATAATATATACTTTAAACTGTTGGTTAATTTTATATATATAAATGTTTATGGAAATTTTTCAAAAACATATATCTAACCTCACATTTCTAAGGTCATAATGTCAACCAGAAAAGAAGTTAATTGTCAAATATTCGAAAATAGCAATTCACGGCCAGCGTTGAGAATTCTTAAATTCAACTGGAAAACTTTTTTTGTCAAACTAACAGTTTTTAAAAAGTACTAAAAATACAGTTAAACTTTTTAAATGTAATGTTAATTTTTTAATAATGTATATAGGTAGTTGTATTGTGACGTCATAAATATAAAATTTATTTGGTTAAATATCCGAATTTATTAATGGAACATACCTTTCCAACCGTTGACAGGTGACAGTAATGACAACTGGAAGCTCAACTGATACACGGTTCGTAAATGGTGAACATTTGGTGATAAATTTGTAGTACTGCAAAATTATTTTCCATATATTTAAGTTGAAGCGTTGGAATTTACAATATAGCAATAATGGCTTCAAAAAATGTGGATCATTCAACGGAAGGCGACAACTTGTGCGTTGTGTGCTTTAAAAATGTAGAAATATATTCTATTGGAATCTGCGATCATGCAGTATGTTTTGAATGTTCCACTAGAATGAGAATATTATGCAAGCAAAATGAGTGCCCCATATGTAGAGGGGAACTACAGAAGGTACCAATTTATTTCTTTTTAAAAAGATAGAGATTGTTTATGAAATTGTTCCTTTGGGCATTTTCAGGTTCTGTTCACCAGAGATCTTCGACCGTATGCAACCCTTTACCCCAAATTCGAAAAGTCTAGTCTTCAAGATCGAAATGTTGGCATCATTTTTTGCACACCAGATGTACAGAGAGCCTATTTGAAACTACTCGAACACAGATGCCGCATTTGTGAGAAAGCCAATCACAATTGGGCTTTCAAATCTTTCAACCAGCTAAAAGACCATATGAGGAGAGAACACGAATTGTTCTATTGCGATATTTGTAGTGAACACTTGAAAATTTTTAGTTTTGAAAGGGATTGTTACACCCGACAAGATCTGGCTTACCACAGGAGAAAAGGAGACAAGAACAATACTTCACATCGGTGCAGTTGAATTTCAAAATTAAGTTTTATAGTTTATTAATGATTAAATATTTGTAGTGGTCATCCGCTCTGTGAATTTTGTGACACACGATTTATGGATAACGATGAGTTGTTTAGACATTTGCGTAGAAATCATCTTTTCTGTCATATATGTGATACGGATGGTAAACAT
The DNA here is from genome assembly GCA_013372445.1 of Hypothenemus hampei. Classification (NCBI taxonomy): domain Eukaryota; kingdom Metazoa; phylum Arthropoda; class Insecta; order Coleoptera; family Curculionidae; genus Hypothenemus; species Hypothenemus hampei. Next base: position 385,564 of record JABRWK010000017.1, on the reverse strand, counting down.
CAATACTATAATGCTATGGAAGACCTGAAACAACATTTTAGAGAAGAACATTTTCTTTGTGAAGAGGGCGAATGCAAGACTATGCTTCTCACTGCTGTTTTCAAGACTGAAATCGATTTAAAAGGTAAGAAGATTTTTTTTATGAAAGATTATGCAACGACTGTTTTTAGCCCATATCGCAACTCATCATGGTAGAAATATGAGTAAATCGGCTAATAGACAAGCTAGAACCTTAGAATTGGAATTCACAATGGCTCCAAGACAAAGAAGTGAGAATATTAGAAGTAGAAAACCTAACGATCGACCTGAAAGGTAATAAAATAAAAAAATAAAATAAAATATGATAAATTTATATCTATGTGTCTTCAAAATTTTTAACCAGTACTTCTACTACTAAGCTGTTGAAAAAAAAATTGTTGACTTGTATTACAAACTAAGTATTGGTTTTTAGAAATGAAGATGGTAACAGTTTCGCAGCCGAACCTGGAGGATCTAATAGCCAATCTCAAGTTTTTGTTAATCCTTTGGCTTTCGCGAAGTTTCCTGCCTTAGGGGGAGCCACCGTGGAAACTCCTAGCAATTTTACTTTGGTCTCAAAAAATTATACCAAATTTACTAATGCCGCTTTTAGTAGTAACGATTTCCCTTCTTTAGGTAACAAATGATCTAATAAAATTGGCTAGATAGTAATAAGTTTAAATTATAGGTGGTTCCTCAAATAGTAGACAAGCCCCCGCAGTGAGAATTACTGCAAATTCAGCGGCAGGTACATCTGCACCTGAAGTTACAATAACTAGAACCGTCAGAAATCCTCAACCGTTGGCCCAAAAACCAAAGGAAGCTTTTCCGGCTTTGGGGGGTACTGCGTCTAAACCGTCCTCCAGTAGTACAGTTCGATTAAGTGTAAAGTATGTAATTTAAAAATTTCCTTCTATTTAAAACATCAATTTATTTTTATATTTTTAGTAGCAATAATCAACAACAACCAGCTCCAAAAGTGTCAATTCAGGTCAATCAGCAATCCAATGGTGCAATAACTACCCACATAACTACTACTAGCGCGCCGTCTACCTCACAAAGAAACACCGATCTATTTCCAGCGCTAAGTGAAAATAATGATTCCACTCAGTTCGATGTAAAACAGCCGAAATGGGTGCAACCAAGGCAAAAAAACAAGAACCGGAGACAAAAAAAGCCACCACTTCACGTGGAGTTTTAGAAAGCGGAGCGTTAGATTTAAATTCATTTCCAAGTTTATCAAAAGATAAGCCTAAGAAATCCTCCAGCGTCACCTTGCCCGTTGACAGTTGGGTGAATTTAAATACTCTCAAAAATTCAACCAAAGGGGTCAAAGGCAGTGATAATAGCGCCACAAAAGTGTCTGTTGAAAATGGTGCAAAAGGTAAGTTTAAACACCATTTGTATCTAAAGCTTTAAAAGTCTTAAATATTGTCTAAAAAAATAGAATTTTAGAATTTACTTTAATTTTCAGCTGGGGGGGCCGTTAATAAAAATAAAAAAGTGGAGGCAGCTAAAAAAACTAACCAAAAAAATGCTAAAGCAATTGCTCAAGCTACATCAAAATTGAGTTCGAAATTAGAGTCGTTAAAACTCGTTTCAGTTAATTCTTCTGAGAACTCCGAGGAGACCAAAAAATCGAAAAAGAAGAAGAATAAAAACAGTTCAGAGAATGGAAACAACAATGAAATGGATAATAATAAAAAAGAGGTGAATGATAATAAAAACAGACCCGACCTAAACCATAATGAGATAACCGTAATGAAAAATGGTTTTACTAAAAAACGATCCGAATTAAAAATCGATAACTTAATCGGCAACGAGTCACCGTCAGTAGAATCAGCAACGAAACCACCTCCAGGTTTTAGTAATATGGGCCCAATAAAACCTCCACCAGGTTTTAACAATAGTTCCAATTGTTCTTTAAATATCTGCAATGATTTAACGTTTACAACATCAAGAGGACAAAGCTTCGCCATAAGTCCGTCCAACGGCCAACCTACCTATAAAGCACCTCAAAATCTTCAAATTCGCAATCAAAACTTAATAAAGCGACTCAAGGAGATACTAAATGACGATGAGAAGATTATAGAGTTCAAATCTTTGTCCGATAAGTTTCGAAAAAGCGATGTGGATGTAACAACTTACACGAACCATTGTCATCGGATGTTAGGAGAACGATTTGACGATGTGATTCCAGAGCTGCTGGTGCTATTACCTGATATCAAAAAACAACAAGAACTTTACAAGGAGTTGCGAGGTTGGAGTATAGAAAATATGGAAGTTTGTATAAACTGCCATCAGGTGGTTTTAAAAAGAGATTTAGATGAACATTTTAATCACCATCTTTTAGAGAACCATTTCCCAACTCTGGGTTCGGCTCAAAAAATCAGTTCCTCTTGGAAAAAGTAGATTATCGTAATCCATATTTAACGATATCAATGAACAAACTAAACATGTGAAAAACGAATTAAATAAATAGTTTCATGGCTGTGGTCGTTCAATACCATTGCTGATGTTTACAATTTAGTATTTATTTTTTGCTTTTAACATATTTTATAATTTCTTTCTTTGCCTAGTTTAATAGTATTTAAAGAGTATCTGTTTTTTCAAACTTTGGGCGTTTTCTGTTTTTATGATATAACAATTTCAATTAAATTACATTCAGAATGTAAAAATTAGACACCAACTAACTTCTAAGACTCATATTTGTTACAAAGTTACTAAATATTTTTTAAATAAAATATATTATTTTTATTAAACAGTGTTTAAACTTAAAAATAGAACATCTTCGATATTTGGTGTAGAAAATTTTTCCCAACAGAATATTTTCACTGATTGTGAGACCTATTCTTTTTGCACTACTCGTATTACAGTTATCACTGTCACTCGTTTTATCATTGACTTATAAGTTGTTTACATCTTTCTCATAGTTGAGAACCGGTTCATCATCTTGAACAACACTATCACCTGAAATTTCTGTAATCTGGTTAAATAAACCATATTTGATTAGTTTAGCATCTGATCAAATTGAAGATGGCTTATTTTCCAAAATTAGACCTTTTTGTAATAAGAGTTGTTTACAGAGTTTCAATGCTTCATTTAAAGTTGTTTTAATTTTTCACTACGAAGTGAATGTTCAGAAATATTATTTTTTTATAAGTTGAACAATAGAAAATTTTATTGTCCAAATAAGTTAGAAGACACGCATAACACTATGAATGACGATATGCAACTAATTTATTGTACACGTATATTTCGATACCTGCTTTTGCTGCTTATCTGTATATATACTGGTGTGCATAACTATAGCACCACTTGAATTTTGGCCGTATCTCGATTATCCCTTACGAAAGTTAGTTCAAACAATTATCACTATTTTATAAACCTAATTTGAAGCAATTTTGCCAAATTAGGTAGTTTTTATAATCCAGAAAAGAGCAAAATTCAAGTGGTGCTATAGTTATGAACAAATGGACATTTTTTATTGAATGCTTTTTTTTGTAACAATTCAATAAATATTAGAAAAACTGTTATATTTGGCAAAACTGCTTCAATTTTCGTTTATAATTTAGTGAAAATTGCTTAAATTAGCTTTCGTAAGGGACAAGCTAGATATGAAATATTAAGTGGTGCTATAGTTATGCACATCAGTGTA